>JADDOH010011818.1:0-46089 GCA_016648135.1 Agrypnia vestita
TTATCTTAAATACGTTCCATTAATATGATTATTTTTAATTATTTGATGTAAAACGTGTTTTATGCTAGGCATATAAAAATCCTTTTAATTTTCTTGTACTGTAAAAGCACACTAGGGCGTTTATTACTAATAAATAAACAAATTTATTTTGTGTTTTTATTAAAATTGTGTTTTTTATTTTTATTTTGTGTTTTTATTAAATTGTGTTTTTTATTTTTATTTATTTCAAAAAATCCTTGTTTACAATATATACGTACTTAATAATAATTTAACAATATAAATATAAGATAAGATTAAACAATTTTTTTTGTTAGATTTGTGGATTATGCCACTCTACTAGGCTACGCCAGCCCCAGAGTGGCGCTATAGAACACAATTATAATATTTATTTTGAATTCGTCAGTAATATTTATTTTCATAAGGTAGTAATTATGTATCTACAAAGTATCAAGTGCAATGTTAGTGATAAGTTGAGTGAATCATAAGTCCAAGTGTAAATATGAGTACAATAATTGTTTAATGTAAAAAGGGTTAAAGTTTTGTTTAAGATTATTTTTTATTTTCCTTAATTAATAAATTTATTTATATAGGTATATATTTTTATTTATAGACATTATTATGCAATTACAGCAAGTATATTTTCAGTTGCTGTTCTACCTTTGGAGGTAACCCAGTTGTTTGCTCTGTTATATATATTTTAAATATTAATATTTAAAAATGACTTTTGGATCGGCCTCGCACGTTTTGTTGACCCGCCCCGAAGTTGCACGCTGAAGTTGCACTTTGTCCAATTCCAGCCCTTTCCAAAGTTGTCCCACTTCCCTCGCCGGGCCGCCCGGGAGTGCGGGGGTCGCTCCCGACACTTGCGCGGCCGTAAATCTACACTCCTGGCGATACGGGACAAATGTGCGCGGCTCCACAAGACGAGGACGTGGACAGGGGCGGCGCGCCCTCTCTGGCGCGGGCACAACAACCCGCGTAATAATTTTCACGAAAATTAAAACACTGGAAATTATATTATTAAATCAGCGAAAATAAAATTATTATAGTTTGAATAATGTCAGCCAGCTTGCCATTCAAAATTATTACTAAACGAACCCAGCAAATGCACCATACTAGAATGTCCACTTCTTTAATGTATCAGCCAATAAGTGCCAAGACAGTGTTTGGACAAAGAAGTTTTTTTTACAAGGCTCCTTTGTTCTTCAATGCTCTTCCCGAAAATATAAAGAGTGCAAACACTCTGTCTCTTTTTAAAAAAATGGTTAAGGGTGTTATGCAGACTGATGGAAGTGATATCCAAATGCCTTTGGTGTCCATTCTGTCATAGTCAGTGTGGACACCCTGCTCTTAACTTTTTACACAACACTATTGGAGAAGACATTATTGTCACCTGCGTTTGCACAAATACCCAACTGCCGAAAACAGGTCATAATTTATTGCTTATTAAACTTCATTTCTTATCACTATTTAATGTACACAAACATTCATATAATTTTCTTACATAGGTACATACCTAAATATACTTTTAACTGTGCTATTATATATACATTTTGTTACTATCCATGTATATGATTTTTTATATGTATTACTTTACTTTCACTATTGCTTTTGTATTATACGATATATACTGTTCTTATTATCCACATTGTATATCTTTATTATTTTTTGTTCTAACTATATTGTTCAGCTGCTCATCTCGGCACAGGTTCTTCCTAGTGAGATGAGCAGCTCCATCTCCTATGTCATGTAAGAAGATGAAGATAAATAAAATATATATATATATACATACATATTATTAATATTTGAAGCATTAACTTTGTGGTTAGACAAAATAGCAGAATGTTAGTAAACTTAGTAAAAACCACTACCAGATTTACGGTCTGCCGGTTTCGAGACGTACCCGTCTCTTCGTCAGAACTAATACTACACTACTACATTCACAACACTGTGCACCCTAACCATAGTATTGTAAAACTATCGCCAATACTGTTCACATGCGTGTTAGTCTCGTCAGAGAAATTTAACTACCGAAAAACTCAGGGATCTAACGAGAGAGAGTGAGAGGGGGCGGGGTCTAAAGTGGGTGTTACCACATCTCTTGTGGACGCTAAATTGAACAAAGGGCTTTATTGAAAATTAATTTGGTTATTAATGAGAGGTAATTTTCATTAATAACCGTCGACATTCGCTTCTCGGTAATGCATACGGTGCGTATTAAATATCTGAAATTACAGTTAAGGGGGGGTAAGGTTAATTCGTACAAAAAAAGGCATGTTTTTGTGAATTTTTTGTGACGACACAGTTAAAATCTCTTTATTAAAACCAATAGTATATTAAAGTATGATATTTGAAGAATATTGTGTAAAATTTTCAAGACGAAATATTAAAAAATACGGCAATGGCAGCAATTATTCGGACGTGTCTCGGAAAAAAGTAGAATTGCGGTGTCCATCATAACTTGGTGCTAGATTATCTGAAATCAAAAAATCAAAGTTCATTCGTTAGATAATAGATTTTCCCAGGTAACGCTGGGAGGGTTTTTTGAAATTTCAATTTTTCAATTTTTTGGAACACTTTGAAGGGAAAAACGCCTTTTTTTGCGAAAAATATCGACTAATTTGTTATTAAAAAATAAAAATTAATAACAAATTTGAAAAAACTCAACAGCGTTACCTCGTAAATTATGTACAGAAATAGTGCTCAAAATTTCAAAAGGATCGGTGCATTAGTTTTTAAGTTATGATGGACACCGACTTTGAAAACGTGAGATGTGGGGAAAACGATTTAAAGTTTTGCACACTGTAAAATTCAAAATAAAACTCAACACATAATCGTCGATGCTATGTTCACATGGCAAAGAGCTTTCATCATCAGCATCTGTTTGTCCTTGTCTACGCAAAACTCTTTTAATACAATAGCACGTCCGGTAGTCCTCAGGTGAGCGCGTCTCTTAGCTGCCCGAGCAGGTATAGAATATCAGTCTGAGTATCGCTCAAATGTTCATAATTTCGTCAATTTTGCTCCGATTGACTTGAAATTCTGACACAATATTCTTACGATGGTATATATTCATTTAAAAAATTAAAAATAAAATGCAGAAAAAAAATGTTAAAAACCTTTCTCCCCCTTAAATAAACTAATAAGAGTTTACAAAGTTTACATACAAATCATACAGAATCACAGTTTGATAAATTAGGAAAAAAGAAAACGTGTGAATAGTAAATTGAATATTATAAATACCCATCTCCTTTTTATAAAAAGTTCTATTTTAAATTTATTTTCATGTTAAGTAGGTACTTTATTATTATTCATTTGCCATATAATTTTTTTTCTATATTTTGATTGTCTATACTTCGATTTTTAAATTTAATTTGTTAGTATACAATTGTATTCCGACGAAGGGGCCATGGGCTCTGAAACGTGTTGATATTTTTCAATACAAAAGTGGTGAAAACTAAGTTTATTTTTATTAATTATAATTTTTTATACGGGAAAGTAGGTATAGAAGTATTATTGGGTGCTCAAAGCGCTTACGACCTATCGCACGGCTGGCTTCAGTGATCACTTTACACAACATAACGTTCACATTTCCACCCATGATAGAATACCACATCTATCAAAATCGTAAGCCCTCGCCGCTATTTTCTATGGGATCGCTGAAACGTCACAATAAAAACTGTAATTGCACAGCGCACAATATTCCCGTATTTATATTTATATCGCTATCTCGATGCTTCCAGAATTCAGTGGACCATCCCAGAACCTTCTAGTAATTTCCAATTTAGTATAAAAGGCGTAGAATGCATCGATTAAAATCGTTATAAACTAAGATCATTATGAAACTTGTTGCCGATTTTATCAACAGTATAGACGAAATTTGATAAAATTCGGTTCACAGGTGTAGGTAAGATTGCAGAAAATTAACAGTTTTATACAGGGTTATTTGTAAAACATTAATAACCTCGCAGGACTATATTTCCGCCTTGATTATGAGTCGAAAATGTTCAAGCTATTATGACCTAATATCAATAGATCAGGAGATTTGCGACATCAAAGTTTGCATTTTTTTTTCAATATTTCTGACTTATTTTTTGTAAAACGTTGGACTATCATTACAGTAACTTATATCGAATATGAAAAATTCATTCCCTTTAATATAAGTCAAATAAAAACCTTCGAATTCCAATTGGAAAACATTCCAATTGGAATTTTTTTCAGGGTTATTATCATTTTATTTAACTTGTATTGAAACCAATGAATTTTTCGTAATCGATATGAGTTTCTGTAATGATAGTCCAACGTTTTACAAAAAACAAGTCAGAAATATTAAAAAAAATGCAAACTTTGATGTCGCATATCTCCATAACTATTGATATTAGGTCATAACAGCTTGAACATTTTCGACTCGTTATCAACGCAGGAGTGTAGTCCTGCGAGGTTATTAATGTTTTCCAAATAACCCTATAGAAGTCTCTTCAAAAATATTAAAAAATCAGATTTGTTATTTTTACGGTTTGCTTACACATTTTATGTACTTGTTATCTGTCAAAATCCCCCGAACTCAAATGTCACAATATCCAAACCTTGTTACCTACTGCAGTGTACGTGTACAGAAGATATTTCAGGTTTGATACTGTCAGGCTCTTAGTCTAGCAGATATTACACAAAAAAAATATTTAAATAAAACCTCACGTTAAAACATTTTTGACTCATAATCAAGGCAGGAATATAGTCCTGCGAGGTTATTAATGTTTTACAAATAACCCTGTATATGTAGGTACTTATTGACAATATAAGGTTATGCGCTTGCAACATAATGCAGCTACTATTAGAGCCATTAAGGTATTATGCAAAATAGAAGCGACGTCATATGCATTACATCATTTATGAAGACTGCACGGTAGTTGGTCCCAGGGCTACAATATGTTTAGATTTTCTTGCGAGTATGCGAATTATGGTCCAAGCAAATAAAATGGTGCTGTTAACAATCGAATTAACAATGTTTTACAAAAATATCAGCTCATCAATTTGAGAATTTAATTTTATTCACAAATATTTAATACGAAACCTACGCGAGACCCTTGCATTGGAAGCAATTAAAATAATCACCGAAATATGATATTATTTTTCTCTTTTTTTATTTTTTTATTTTCCGAATTTTTAAAAAAATTTCGTTAGTTTTCTATATGAAAAATTAACATAAAAAATTGGCCTTGTAAATAGGTTTGTAAAAATCCGCCTAATTTGTAAATTTCAAAATAATATGACTTGAATTTGAACTTCGTTCTTTTTTCAATACCCCAGAAGACACAAACCAGAAGAGTCTCATATTTCTTTCTCCTTTTACATCCAGATCATCGAATGCTTCATGTTGCTGTAGAATTACTTCATTTTCTTCTTCTTCGGCCTTCATCTCTACACTGCTGGACACAGGCCTTTTGCATACCATTCCATCCTTCCTTGTTCTATGCTAGTTGTAGCGTTTTCTTCTCCCCATTTCTTTTGAGGTCTTCCAACGTCTGTTATATTCTAAGAGGTCTTCACTTCACAACTCTGGGAGTCCATCTTGTAGCATCCTTCACTGCCCATTGCCATTTTAGCTTCGCTACACGATCAATGATATGTACTGCTCTAGTTCTGCGCCTAATTACGCCAAGAATGGATCTCTCCATGGATCGTTGCGTGCATTTGAGCTTTTCTACACTTTTCTTTGTAAGGGCCTTAGTCTCCAATCCATACGTCATCACTGGCAGTACGCATGATTCAAAAGCTAGAATTACTTAGCAGTGAGGATATAATTTTAAATGCGATCATTATTATATTATTATTATTATGGGCATTATCCTTGGCTTTACCCAACCGAGTTTCTCCAGGGTATGCTTGGCTATAATAGTTAGAGACTAGAAGGAATGTGTATTTGATTACAAATTTTTATCCATTGTTGCCTGGTATGATCGATAATACTGAAATTATGCAGAGCATTGGTTTGTATGTTCCTGATAATTACCTTAGACATCGTCAACATAGATTGTTTCACATTCCAATATACAGGACCAACCTGCCGATGGTTATGCCTGTTGGAAGAGCAACAGCTATGCTGAACAAAATCGCTTTGGATATTGATATATTCCATGTGTCATACATATATATAATATATATATAATATATATAATATATAATATGTTCGTATGTATGTGTGTATATGTAATTTTTAGATGTAACTTCATAATATGTATGCATTGAATATAAAATTTGTAATATGCTCATACATATTATGGAATAAATAAAAATTGAATTGAATTATTGCGAAAAAGCAGGTACAGTCTAATTTCAAAACAAAAGAGATTTTTTTAAAGAAAACACTAAATGCCGCGTATGGAACACTGTGTAGGCTGTATAGTGAAAACATTTCATAATACAGCCAGGCCAGCGTGCTAGTCCGGGCAGTCCGGCACGCGTCCCCTCGCGTCACACGTGCTCAGGGGTGCAATCAGGTCCTTCGAAGGGGCTCACTGCCCTAGGGTGCTGTAGTAATAGAAATACATATAATGTGAACTGAATATTTTTTCTTCTTCTGTATGAAGGCTTGAACTTAGTGGTGAACGTAGTGCGGCCGTCAGCGACGATGTCGCGGAGAGGGCAATTTATTTTAAATAAGAATATAAGATTTCAATGAACCGAATTTAGAATATCTTTGAATTTGCCTGTTGTCGCCATTTCAGGGCACAGAAAATTGTCAGTAGTGTATTGAATAAATGCTTATGTTGAATGCACAAAATGTCTTGTTATGTAAACCCATCTTTGTTAATCTGTTGCAACTTGAACTTGTTAATATGTAGCCATGTATTCACTAGGGGACAAATCGCGAAACATTCCGCTCGGCATGTCGCATCAACATCTACGCTCATGTTTCGGGGACAATGACGCGGTCATTTGACGTGTACACACCGGGACTCGCATATCTTGTCGCGGAAATGTCATGAGGTTACGATGACAGCTGCGGTATCTCATTTGGCGAAAACGGGGTTCCGCGCAATTCGAAATGTTTTTTTGGGTCGCAATTTCAAATTAACGAGGTTTTACTGTAGTAAATTGAATATTATTAAAAACAAGGTCCTTTTTGCAAATAATTATTGTTTTCCAGACGTCGTGGAAATATATCGCCCTATGAGGTTATGATGATAGCCGCGTATCTGTTTATGTTAATGAGTTTATCGAAAAGTAAGAGGAGAAAAAAGAGGAGAATGCGAAATTATTTACTGCAAAGAGAAAGAAGGACGGACATTCTATGCGATCTTCGATCGATACAGCTCGATGAGTTCGAGAACGATTTCGTTTCCCCGCATTGTCATCTTGACAGATACAGCGCATGCGTATTCACTTGTAAACATACCACGTGGTACTGACGCTCCGCGGAATGTTGCAGTGAGCTCGCTCGGGTACCGTGCGCATGGCAACGTTGCCACGGCACGTAGAAATGCCGCGCTATGTTGTGCGCGAGGTCGCGGAACAGCGCACGACGTTGCAACGTCACGTAGACTCTATGCTGCGCGTGCTGTTGAGGGACAATTTGTCCCCTAGTGAATACATGGCTTGAGAGGCACCTGAAGCGGCTCGAGAGAGAGTTCAGTGCGCACATCACCGAAAGGACCCTGAGATTGTAATAGAGGAGTAAGGTTAGTCCCATTCTACTCCGATTGAACTAGCTGGCGATGACGAGGGGTTCAGATCATGAGGAGCTGAACTCCACGTCATATAATGGCGTGGTGGTGACATTATTATTAAAATAAAACACAAATATGTTACGGTGAAGGGGGGAGGAGTGGGTAGGTGAGGGGAGGGGGGGTTCGAGGTGTTTAATTATTATGGGTCATTCATTCAACATTCCACATTGTCCAAATGACCCATAATAATTATCACCTCGACCCCCCCCCTCCCCTCACCTACCCCCTCATCCGCCCCTTAACATATTTGCTTGGTTCAACTTTTAAAGATCTTTAGTACACAATAATCCTGAAGAAAACATTGTTCTCGAAACACGTAGATTTTTTAATCTAATAAAGTGGTGAAAACAAAGTAATTTGTGTTTTATTTTAACATATAATGTGGTTGCCCAAATATTTTAGTTATTTTTTTAAATAAAGCCTTTTTGCGTTGGTCTGAAAAGAGAAACAACATTTAAAGCTATTATTATATATTAGAAACTTTATCAATTATTAAATATGTATTATTCACCGGTATATTATAATTTTCTCAATAGGTCGATTGTCAGTAGTTTGTGAAAAATTTTCGCACAAATTAAAACGTTCCATTTTAACGATTCAAATTAAATGAAGATCAATAGGTACCTACTGATTATTAAAATAATAATTTTTTATAAAATAATAATTTTAATAAAATATTATTTAAATAATAATTTCTAATGCAAACATGTCAAGAGTTGTACCGACACAATGGAACATTATTAAATTAGGTGAAAAGCTTGAACTTTGTTTATCTCTACTACAGTTTAACAATTTTTTTGTCTTTCACTAACTAACTAACCATCACGCCGTTTCCCCGCAGGGGTAGGCAGAGAGGATTGATCGCAACACTCTCCTATCCCGGCACACCAATTTTGCTTCGACCACATTCATACATCTACGTTTGTTGATGCTTTTAACAGGGCCGTCCTCGAATACTTGCAGTATATGAAAGTGCCAGGTCTTTCGCGGACGCCCTCCATTCCTGTTGCCTTCAACACTCGCCTTATATATTTTCTTAAACATCCTTTCCTCGTTCATACGTTGCACACGACTAAACCATCTCAGTACTCCTTTCTTTATTATATCTTCCACACTACAGCCAGCATTACATTCACTTCTAATTTGTTCATTCCTCACTCTATCGACCAAAGATTTTCCACACAAGTGTCTTGGTGACCGCATTTCACCGCATTAAATCTACTGTGATTCCTCCTTTGCCAATTCCAGACTTCACTTCCATACATCAGGGTGGGCACTAGAACCCCATTATGTACCGCTAGTCTTGCTTCTTTTAACATAGATTCTTATTGGCCATATTGAATTTAGAGCACCATTAACTTTTTTTCCCGCAGTCACTCTCCTTTCGATATCGTTCTCAGCTTTGCCGTCTCTACTAAACATACTTGCCAAATACAAAAACTCGTTCACTTGTTCTAAGCATTCGTTGTTTAAAATATTCCCGGCAGTCACTCTCCTCTCTATATCTTTCTCAAAAAGTGTGTTCGATAGAAGACTATCGAACATACTTCCCAAGTACAAACTCATCTACTTGTTGCAAACATTCATTGCCTACTAGTATTTTACTACTAGAAAAGACTACATATTAGAAATATACTTTTAAACATAAGGCATAAAAAATAAGATAATTAAACTTGATTAAGAAAAATACTTTTTAGCTTTTTCGATAAAAAAAGAATGAAGAGAATCTCCCCATCTCAGACAACATCACAACACACACACACACATGTATTTCAAGCATCTTAGATGCACCCGTGACACAATCGATAAAAAGATAGAAACAATATGTCATATACAGGGTGTCCCGTATCTCGATATTACTAAGCAAGCAAACGCGGTGACTAGCAGCGATACCAGCGGAAATGAATAAAGAATACCGGGGCGAAAAGTTTCTACGAGCGAACATTGAATAGAATTCACCAGAAGTGATCTAAGCCACAGAAGTAGTGCGAATTTTTTTATATATTTTTTAAATTATTTTTTATTTTATTTATTAATTAACATTTTAAAATAGATAGGTAAGTGTACATAATCGGAATATATAGAAAGTTTAAAGAGAAAAAAAAACATGTAAACATACAATGGCATAAAGAGAAAAGAAAATACTTCAAATATAGATACAAATATATAAAGATAAATATAATATAAAGTAAAATTAACGGACAGTTCGATAATAAGTGTGTGATATATTCGGAAGACATTTGGCGAATATAAAATTAAGAACGATACTACAATTCAACTCGTATTCAGTGACTTTCTTTGGTAATAAATTAAACTAAATTATTTTCCAGTGTTTTCATTTGTCTCCCAAAATGGCCACGTGATTTCGTGAAAATGGATGGAAATGCGTAGCAGGAAATAAGACGCGCCCAATTTCATTTAAGCAATGAGCGCGCGCGGAGCACGCGCGATGGAAAAAAATCATCGCTAATCAGTCCGCCCTATACCTCCGCGGGTACAGGTCGTCCTCCTGATGACGTTGAATACGAACTCAACGAAACGTCGAGAATCGTTTCTCGGAAAAACATACGGTTCGTATAAAATATCCGTAACCATTCACAGTTAAATATGTCTAACGACCGTAATAACAACCTTAACTCTTTAAAAAAATCATCGTTTATAAACAAATCATTGTCCAGCAAGTGCCATCACAGCAAAGACGCACACCTTCAATAGCTAACGCTTCTGATTTTGTATATAAGCTACGCGGCTGGTATCAAGCGTGTGGATGTTGTAACTTTGATGTATTTTGGCTTACATCCTCGAAACTATCCAATAAATACTTAATTTTTTAAATAATGTAAACAATAACCACCCTTAATGATTTGCATTCTCAAATGTTATGTAATTTATGTGATTATTTTTAAATATTTATTTAAAATTTTCATACAATTCGTATGGCGGCACACTACCGCCATCTATGAAAATAAATAAAAACATATAATTGACCAAACACATTTCTAAACAAAATGCCTACGTAATAAATTAAATGCACATACATTTTCTCTACTTGTATTTACTAATTAATAAATATATAGATATTAGCTTTTTAAAATTTTGATGTTAATTTCTGTTGGTGCACAATTTATTGTGAGATGTCACAATAAATTTACACATACACATCATTATGTGACTACTGCAAGGCTCGGTCGTTTTTTTTTAATCTGCATTACTTTTTACTCCCTTTATATTATTAACTCGTGGCGTCTGCTTGCTTGCTTGCCGTCTAAAAAAACTTTGGATCGATTTTTGACCCTTTTCCCGTGATCCAATCGAGCTGAAACTTGGCAAGTAGACTCGTGGCGACAATCAAGAAGATCTATCAGATTTTCGTTAAAAAAATTAAAAATTATAGTATAATTTCGGATTTTTAGAAATTTTATTGGTTTTTTCAAATTGAAATCATTAGAAAAGTTTGATAACGGCGGCCAGATAACGTCGCGGAATATTTTCTAAATTTGAATTACTCCGTCGGTATACATAATAGGTACTTCACTACGAATGTCGAAAATCTAAATTGACTCACAAATGTTTTTAGAATTTAATCTTCAAAGCATGAAGTGTCTTATCAAAGCTCAAAACATGTGACAATTTAGAAATATATTAAAATACTGTAAGTTTAGTGTTATGTTATATGTTTTAATTCGTCTTTAATTATTGTTATATTTTACAAAGATAATAAACTAAGCTAAACTAAACTAACCATCATGCCTTTTTTCCGCAGGGGTAGGCAGAAAGGATTGAACGCCACACTTTTCTATCCTGGCACACCACTTTTGCTTCTTTTGCTTGCATCTTCTCATGCAATTTCTACGGTTGTTGCGGCTTTTAACAGGGCCATCCTCAAACACTTGATGTATCTGATCACGCCAGGTCTTTCGCGGACGCCCTCTATTCCTGTTGCCTCCAACACTCGCCTCATATATTTTCTTAACCATCATTTCCTCGTTCGTACGTTCCACACGACCAAACCATCTCAGCACTCCTTTCTTTATTTTATGGGTTATTTTTTTTTTAATTGAATTTAAAAATAAGCAAGTTTCTCTGCCCCACCCTGTATTTCGAAGGAATGAATACAGTCCACCCGGTACTCCGACGTGTTCGAAACGGTATGTGATAGTATACGTACGTATCCAGTGAAAATTCCGCCAATATTCCCGTCCGCCTCTGTGGAACTTTTTCTGCTCCCTGTCGTGTGAGGTATCGCGATCCGGCAATCTCAAACTTGCCCCTGATATAATTCAGGGGGGCAAAGGGGGGCAAAGGGGGGTAAAGGGCGGCGGGGGTTGGTAGCGAGGGGAGGGGGGAGGGGTGCGGAAATATAAAGCCGATTTGATATGATTTTATTGCCCTAAATTAAAGGATAAGGTGCGTTCGGGTCGGCCGGCCGGCCGCCGTGAAGTGTTGTGTGAAAAATACATTTTAATGCGAATCGAAATGGCAGGAGTGAAAGGGAGGGATGCTTTGAAAGATTGCTGTTCCTTTTTTTCTTTTCTTTAAGCTGGATACATTATCTTCCTTGCACGATTAAGTCAGAAATCTTTAAATCAATGTTTGGCCTATATCCTAACCGAAACATGGCAGAGACGTGTTTTCAGTATCAGTTTGTTTATTCAAAAAAGTAACCCATAAAAAACAAGTTTTTATTATACTCCCTTTCTTTGTAAAATATAACAATTAAAGACAATTTAAATCATATAACATAACACTAAACTTACAGTAATTTAATATATTTCTAAAATGTCAGATGTTTTGAGCTTTGATAAGACACTTCATGCTTTGAAGATTAAATTATAAAAACATTTGTCAGTCAATTTAGATTTTCGACATTCGTAGTGAAGTACCTATTATGCATACCGACGGAGTAATTCAAATTTAGAAAATATTCCGCGACGTTATCGGTCCGCCGTTGCTAGTAATCAAACTTTGGTAATGATTTTAATTTGAAAAAACCAATAATATTCTTAAAAATCCGAAATTATACTATAATTATTAATTTTTTTAAACGAAAATTTGATAGATCTGCTTGATCGTCGCCACGAGTCTGCTTGCAAGGTTTCAGCTCGATTGGATCACGGGAAAAGGGTTAAAAATCGATCCAAAGTTTTTTCGTCGGATAAGCAGACAAGACGACAAGTAGACAAGCAGACGCTACGAGTTAAAAGAAAGGGAGTAAAAATATATTTGAAACGCTGACGCGACATCGTCCATGCCAGTTTGTATTGTCAGTTTTCAGTGTTTATGTTGCCAGTTTGTAGTATATTATTATATATATTATTATTATCAAAAGTGAGTTTGTGTTTTGAGATAAATAGCATTCAGACAAGAAATACGTCTTTGACAATTGAATTGATTATCAGATTTAATGTGACGAAGGTTTCTTCTTCTTATGATGCCATCTCCTGTGGATGTTGAGTTGGTTTAGAATTAAATTTGGTCCTCTCATAATTCCGAGATACTCAATCTTTTCTATCTTGATAGTTCACAGCACTTCTCGGTCTTTTTCCATACACCGAAGGACTTCATCATTCGTCACTCTATCCACCAATGAAACTTTCAATATGCGTCTATAGATGCACATCTCAAAAGTCTCGACTTTGCGGATTAGTGTGTCCACGCCTACTACTAACTAAATACAAGATTAGCATACCAATAAAAAACATAGAATACAATAACCCATTGAAGATACTTAAATTACTCACCTTATATGATAGAAGAAAAATTTATGATATGTTGGACAGCCCTGATCTTGTAGCTCGTATCAATTACAATATCCCACCCTTACACAAAACTCGACAAATTTTCACCTTTCATTGCCACAATTCCAGAACGGGTTACCAGTCAAATTCGGTGATCAGCGAATATTAAGAACTGGTACAGTTGCCGGCAAACTTCTTGAAATTTTTTGGCGTAGTGGGAGAATGCGCAGAAGACAAAATTTGGGTCTCTTTGGTGGAATGGTACATACGCAAACTTCTCCCCACTACGCCGTAAAATTTCAAGACGTTTGCCGGCTACTGTAATGAATATGGTTATATGGTTGACATTTTCATCGACAAACTAGTGAAAATAAAGTTGACACTTAAAGAGACGATATTATTGCAATACTAACTTCCACAATTACTATGTACATGTAATATATTTTATTTTGTCCTATATATACATTACTGCTTTGTACTTTATATTTCTATACTCATATTTTACTGCTTATACCTTTTACTACTTATACGTGTACTTTAGACGTCCTTAAAGACATTTCTGTCTTGGAGGTTCTGAACTGGAGAGAGCTGACCGTCAGTCAGACATCAGTGAAGAGAAGCTCTTGAGTGTGATGAGGGAGCCACAATTCTTATTTCTTATTATAATATATTGGTAGTATATACGAGTTATTCATTAATACGGTAAAAAAAGTAACCCATAAAAACCAAGTTTTTACAATACTCCCTTTCTCATTTTAAGGTTTCGTGTCTACCATATACGACTACTTACTGAATTGTATGAAAAAACCATTAAAAATTTGAAAAATCCAAAATTATACTATAATTATTATTATATTTTAACGAAAACTTGATAGATCGTCTTGATAAATCTGCTTGCAAAGTATCAGCTCGATTGGATCACGGGAAAATGGTCAAAAATCGATTCAGAGTTTTTTCGTCAAGCAAGCAAGTAAGCAGACGCCACGAGTTAATATAAAGGGAGTAAAAAAGGTAAATTGATAATGAAAGTATTATAGTCATATTTCATTACTTGCTTTATTCACTAGTTTTTTACTAGTGTTTGAAGGTTAAAAAGTAGAATATAACAGTATGTTTAAAAAATAAAAAAATATTTTGTTTTATAGCGACATTACTATTGCTTGCCCAACGTAACTGGGCGTGCGGCGAATTTGGAACTAAAACCCGCCCCGCCCCCACCCGGCGGGAACCCCTCGCCCTGTCATTCAGTTCATTCTCGTCTTTGAGCGCGAGCTGTGTCATCTTGATTACCAATATATACCAAATTATTATGTCCAAAACATCCTAAACAGTCCGAGATGGTGCAAGAACAATTGCCAATGAAGTATAAAAGTTTTGCGAAGCTGAAAAAGCGAATAATGGACCGATATTACCGTCTGACAGTTTGACAGATAGAACGGCCGCCATTACTGCGCGGTTTCTTTAGTGCTGCCCGACCAAATTTCTGTATTTAATACGACACCGGTCACCGGACATTCTGTACATTATGTATTGTGTAATAAATTTACACCCTGACAACTTCTGTTACGCGACAGCGACGCCCTCCCTCGCACGCCAAGTTATAGTGGTACGACTAGCGGTCATAGTATATGTCTAGTATATATATATATATATATATATAGTATATGCGTTTCTCAACAAAATTAAAATAGTTGGGCGCTTTTTCTCAAACCCCTAAGAACGCTTGAACTAAATAAGCCGTAGCTTCACAACACACCATATCACATATAAATTATAGAAGTCTCACAGAGACAAAGCTATTTATATGTGAACGTGTAAAAAAGTATATAAGGGTGCCCCAGGGCCTATGACCTGTGCGAACTGGCTTAAGTAATCACATTACACAATGCAAGGTTCACGAATTCCACCGTAAGAACTTCTACACATTATCAAATTTTTTATACAGAGTATACCAGAGCTAGCAGCAGAAACTTGGCCGGTAGATTTCTGCCTATGTTATGAGTCTAAAATACTCAAGCAACCATGACCTAATATCAGTAGTTATGAAGTTATGCAATATCATAATTTGCATTTTTTTTCAATATTTCGGACTAATTTTTTACAAAACAATGAAGTATCATTACAGTAACTTATGTCGAAAATGAAAAATATATTCATTTTAATACAAGTCAAATAAAATAATAAGAACCCTTGGAAGGTTTTTATCATTTCATATGACTTGTATTAAAGGGAATGAATTTTTCATATTAGATATAAGTTACTGTAATGATAGTTTTGCAAAAAATAAGTCAGAAATATTGAAAAAAAATGCAAACTTTGATGTCGCATACCTTCTTAACTATTGATATTAGGTGATGGTTGCTTGACCATTTTAACCAAAAGGACTATGCTAGAGAAACTATTGTCCTTTTGATGACATATATATTTTTTTAACTATAATTTTAAGTAATTATATTTAATAATAATTATCCCTCTACGGAATAAATCCAGTAAGTGTGTTTTCTTTTTTCAGAACATACATTTCAAAGTTATAAATAATCAATTTTTTTTTTTCAAATTGTTACCGTTTAAATTTGTTTTTCAGTAGTTCTTAATTAGTTATTCAACTCGCGTATATTTATTTTTTGATTAGGATTAAATTATAGAAGTCTCACAGGGACGAAGCTATTTATATATGAGAAAAGTGGATGGAAGTCTCTTACACGATGGATAAGACTACTTACTTCTATAATTTATCCTTAATTAATTAATTATCCCTCTGGGGACCAAATCCAGTAACTTTATTCTTAGAACATACTTTCATATAAAAATATTGTTAAAAATATTTATTTTTTGTTTAAATGTTCATTGATTGAAAAAGCAATATACATATATCTATATATTATATATATATATATATATATATATATATATATAATATCTATATATATATAAAGAAATCCGTGTTTACCTACCCGCCAAGTTTTCTCCATAACCAGCCACAACCACCCACCGGTGGTTATGGCGGTGGATAGCCCTTGGTGTGGGGTAGCTGCGCGTGGGTGGGGGTGGGTTACAAAAATGTGCTTTCTAGCACATTGTTCTGTTATGGGAAGGCCGCAAATGCTTCAGATTGTTTCAAAATAGGCGAGTCCAGAAGGTTCCGGAAAAACCTGCTCTAGAAAGTTCTGGAATGAGAAGGTTCTAGAATATTCCCGAAAGTTCTATAAGGTTTTAAACTGAGTGGCGGAATGTGTCGGTGTGTCTAGACGGTTCCTGTACATTCGATGAATTTCTTGAAAGTTCTGAATGGAGAATGTTCTAGAAGGTTCGCAAAAGTTCTATGACGAGCACAGCTAGTTAGGTATGTAAAAACATAATATCTAGACCACTCGGCTCGAATACTACAAGAATTTAATAACGCAAGTACCTAATGTGATGTTTTATTCATATTTAAAGTAAAACCGTATGGTTTCTGCTAATGGGGCAGGCTGTCCCGCTGTACCATGACGCCCAAATGGTAATGGCGTCATGCGACGTGTAAAATATTGTCAGCAATATTAATCGTCGGCTGTGTTTTTTAGTGCGGCGTATTGAAACTCGTATCACGTGGGCAGTGGCGTGCGGCGCATACAAGCAAAAAAGCTGTGCATTAGTAAAGATTCTGAGAAACAAATATTAATTCAATAATCCTTATCTTAAGAAAAAGTTGATTTAAAATTATAGCCGTAAGCCTGCGGCTAGAAGTTTTATTTCCGACTTTTCTGCGCTTAAAATGTCAATTCTTCATTTATTTCGCCAACCAATTCGTTCCACAGATATAGTCGAGTCGAGAAAAAAACCGTGTATTTTTAATGCTGCGAGTTTTGTGCAATAGCGTCCTTCTTCGAAAGGTCTTACGCCAGGCGCACGTCATGCAGAAATGTTATTTTTTACAAATTCCACCCAAAACTTTCGGTGTAAATTTTACGTCTTTTCTATGGTAAATGTAAATACGAATACGACAAATACCATCTGTTACCTGTCATATCATAATGACATCATAAAATGTTTGATTTATTTTTGTGAGAAGAAACGTATATCTGAAATTAGTATTGTTCCCGATTTAATTATATATAAATTGTCTTCGAAATGTATTGAAGTTTTTCGCCGTATTAGGTATACCTATATGAAATATTTATTTATTTAGGAAATATTGTTTTCAATACTTGTTTTATATTGCAGTTTTTTTTGTGGATTGAAGCTAATCAAAATAGTTCATTATATATAGTTTTTTTTTTTAATGTATATACCCTTATAGTATAGCGTATATATATATATATTTAATATAGGTATATAGTCGGTCACAGCATAACCTAAGTTTATACCCACTGCACGCCACTGAACGTGGGGCTAATCAAATAAGCAGGTATTCAAAAGAAATATTGATCGCGCTGGGGCCTCATTTTTTTAATATCGTGTGATATACGGCGTCGATCAATCATTGCTTCACTTTCAAAGAAATCAACATACGCGTGTTTTAAACAAATATATATTTTCATCCGCCGTTTCTCCTAAACACCTTTTGGTGTTTTTAATCATTAGTGAGCCATGTTAAAAAGTATAAAAAAAAAGTAACTCATAAAAACCAAGTTTCTATTATACTCCCTTTCTTTGTAAAATATAACAACAATTAAAGGCGAATTAAAACATATAACATAATACTAAACTTATTTATTGATTAATAAAAGAATAGTGTTTAAATTAAATTCATAGCCAGTAGGTTTGTGAATTTGATAAAATAATTAATGAACCTGTAGTTGAACCAGTGTTTTAATTTGATTCCTGTGTATTAAAGAGACATCTTCAGAGATTGTGTATTAAAGATTGTGTATTAAAGAGACATCTTCAGAGATTGTGTATTAAAGAGACATCTTCAGAGATCCAAAACTGTGGATGGAAGTACGTGGAGAAAGACTCTGCAAGGTTTCTAGAGCCAACAGTCATGATGATAATTTCACTTCCAGTGCATTCTGATACTGATACAGTGCATATTTTGCCTCATCTGCAAGTGAAATAATATTCATCCAGCCTTGTCGATGATTATTGTAAAAGTATGAAAATGAGAAATAACACCTACCAGGAATCACTAAATCTAATAAAAAAAATACAATATTACTACTAGTGTACAAGTACATAGATTGGCGAAGATCTTCGAGAAGATTTCAATTTAGCGGCTTCTGTCACCCAGTTCATATCCTAGTACGAACTTGGATAAGTTCCCTTTGGACAATAGGACAATAATAGATTAGGATACTTTAAAATAAATACATAATTCATTTCGAAACAATACATAAGTAAAAATTAAGTCCATTAAACTCTACCAATTAATTCTATTGGTATATTCCAAGTTTAGGTAATTATTTAATTCGGGAATGCTCCTACAACGAAAAATTCTACAAATTCCGAAAATTTGTTTCCAAGGCGATGCACGCGTGTTAACGTTAAATCGGATCTCCACAAAGACCACTTCGCGATGTCTCGTTTGTCTCGGCACATGTTGCGACCGCCGCCGACGGTTTCGCAGATTTAAGGAATTTTCTTTGGATCGACGTCAGTATTTTGATGAAGTGCAGTTCGGCTTTAGTGTGTTTTATTTTTCCGTCTGTGCGATAAAGCGATTTTGCATTCGATTGCAAATTCCCCATCTGTTTGCAGTAAGGGGATGGGGGGACAGCAGGTAATCCAGGGTGGGGGAGGTCATCCAGGGCGGGGGAGGGTCCTGGCGCACTTCCCTTTGATTCCAGGCCTTTGATTCTGAGTAGTAATATCGTTACTGTGAGAGGGCACAATCCGGGAGTATTTTACCCCAGAAAAACTTTCCTCCCTTGTACATCTTGAGCGCTCGCGGAGCTCCTGGGACTGGCAACAGTTCTGATCTCCTGGCATTTAATTCTGCGGTAATAGGAAATAATCCTCAATAGAAATAATTTCGCTGTCCGTTATCTGATAGATGACCTCATTCCGTTTTCAAAATTGTTATTAAACTAGCTGGTCATACCCGGCGTTACACGGGTTAAGGATTAAGTAAAAATAAGTTTGTTAGGGAAAACAAAGGTTCCCCTGTTCTCTAAAAAACAATGTTTCCATTTAATGTTAACATAAGTTATTGTAACATAGCTGTAATACTTAGATACATGGTACTGCAGACTTTTTTGTAGATATCAATGTCCTCTATAAAACTGTAGTACGTCACTTGGACCTATTGTCAAAAATTTCCGCAGCGTACGCGATATAAGGTTTTTTTGGTATTTTTTTCACAAGTTGGGTTACATTGTGGAAGTTTTCATACGGATTTCTAATTTTTTTTAAAAATATTCTATAGCCTATGTTCATCAAGGATAATGTAGGATTCTAAATGTGAAAGAATTTTTCAAATCGGTCCAGTAGTTTCGGAGCCTACTCAATTCAAACACACAATCAAATCTTTCCTCTTTATAATATTAGTATAGATAGTATAGATAAGATGAAAACCGAAAATGACAAAAAACTCGCTGGAGAAATCGCTCATACAACATATTCAGACAAAACCTTCCATAACTTTCGTCTTATCTCTCTGTCATACGCTTTTTGGAGATCCCGCAAAGGCACAAAAAAGTTTTTGGTTCTTTGCCAAAAACTTTTCCGTCATCTGGCGCGGTGAGAAAATCTGGTCCATGCATCCTCTTCCACTCATGAAGGCTTTTTCCAACACTTTTTCTTCCGTTGTCAACCTCACTCTCTCTATTAAAATTCTCGCATATAGTTTGCCAACAGAGCTCAATAACAACATCATGTCGACATAATCCTTTCTTTCTATAAATCACGTCAACGACACAGCGCTGACAATGGACGATGCAATTGGATCTTCTTCTTCTTCACAATCTTCTTCTTATTTATCATTTTTTTACTGACCTCTGTCCTGTCACCTGTGTAGTCACTTGGGGCCGTTGATAGTTCAATATTTCTTCGCAGAGTCTCTCCATTTCTCTTCTCTTTGTTCTCATGAGTCATCCGTCAGGCCTTAGGGCTATAGCGCTGGTGTTTGCTCTTGCGGGTCCCGCCGCGGTTCTTGGTCGGTCCTTGTAGAGGTCAGTCTCAAAATGTGTCGGCTGTAGAAGCTGTGGCTATTTGACTCTTGAACAGGTTGATAGTAAAAAAGCGTCGCAAACAAAAACCGAGACACTGGGTCCATCCTTTGCTACAACAAAGAAGTGCAAATGGAGCTTTCTTAATATTTAACAGAGATTTGAGAAAATTTGAAGAAATTATCTACCTAAGTGGCGTTGAAAATAATACATGCGAGAATATTCTGCGGGGTAGGCAATTGGATTCCCCACGCGTTTTGACCATCGCCGCAATTCCCACGGAAAATCAATCGGGCAAGAAAAAACACGCGCACTCAAAAGCGCGGACGTCTGTGTTTACATAGAGATAAGATCGACATCGGAGATTAGAAACTGCCGACCTTGCAAAAACGCAAACGCGAATTCCGCTGAGGGCACAAATCTCACGCAGACAAAGGAATGTATATATGCTGACGGCCCCTTTCTCAGATAGGTTTATGTACACGTCTCTATACCAAAATCGGGATATAAAAGACGTAGTAGCGAAGTCCCATGTTAGTTCGTTTCTCTACGCCGTAACCACAACGTCACGCTGCTCGGCGTGACGTTGTGGTTACTACAGTACTCGTAGCACCACCTCGCTAAGCAGCACGTTACTATACGACCGATATCCAGTCTATCGTCGCAACGCTTTCATCGTCATCGCTTCACTACCCTCGCAGCATACACAGTACCATCATCCTCACCAACTTCACTGCGATACGCCGCTTACAGCTGTCGTTCTTCAGCATCTTCAACTTCACGACACCTGTCTCTTCACTCCAACGACAGCTCTTCGCTCCCGTTCTCCAACAATTCTCGAAGACCATCTGTCGTCAACACCACAGGGACTCCGGTTCGTCGACCAGCTGACGACCGAGTAGTCTATCAAGGTTGAACGATAAGCACATCTGTAGTCTCGCCGTAGATTAAAAAACATCGAGAGAATTTCGCCAGATGGCGGTAATAAAGTTAAAAACAGATTTGTGTTAATTAACTTTATAGTGTGAAAATTTCTGTTACGAATTTAGTTGCGTACTAAAATTTCATGCCCGACGCGTCTAATAACATTAAAAAAATTAACACATAAAAACCAAGTTTTTACAATTCTCCCTTTCGCTTTGAATCATGTTTCGTGTCTATACACGCGTCGGGTTAATTACTCATTTAGAATGGTTCCAATTTGAAAAAAACATTAAAATTTCTAAAAATCCAAAATTATACTAAAATTATTATTTTTTTAAAATGAAAATTTGTTAGAGCATTTTTATCATCGCCACGAGTCTGCCTGCAAAGTTTCAGCTCGATAGGATCACGGGAAAAGGGTTAAAAATCGATCAAAAGTTTTTTGTCAGACAAGCAATCAATCAGGCGCCACGAGTTAATATAAAGGGTATGTACAGATCCACAAATTCATTTAACACAAACTATCACCACATTGACATTTTCAACGCAACAATAAGAAACATAAAACAAACAATATCTACACTACCGCACCCAAACTAATTTGTACATTATATCTTCCCTTCTACTCCCGTCCCACATTCCCCTCCACCCTCTCCACTCGCTATTAATGTATATTAAAGTAAATTTTTAAATTCGGTGGAAAAATTTTAAGATTGTTTTTCTGTTAATTTTTCCCAAAACAAAATAAATAAATAAATAAACACAAAAATACACACACTCACACAAACTCACTATTGGACTTGTTTTTTCTTATTTTTTTATGGATTGTATATATGTGTTTTCTTGTAATTGGCCCAAAACTCTGTACAATTATTGTTTTTTTTCAAGATTGATTAATTATATGGCTGTAAGAAAACCAATAAATGAAAATAAAAAAATAAATAAAAATAAAAGGGAGTAAATACGCAGCATTATTTAGCAAGGATTAATTTTATGAAATAAGTCTCTACAAATTCGCAAAACTCATTGCCATGTTGTGCATGTGCAATGGTAAGTGAATATGCTAGCTGTTCTTAAGGTACTGATACACATGCTTATTAGTAGCAGTGCGCAGTATTGACCTTCTTTAGCCATTGCTATTTAGTGGCATGTGTGTACGCACATTGCCACTAATGGGCATGCTCATTACTAGCACGCTCAAAAATCTAACGTTGATTTGAAATGTCATTCACCACGAGAAGGGGTATCTTTTGAGCATGTGTGAACAGGCTTGCTTATGAGCATGCTAATGTCATTCGTGGCTAGTGTCGATTATCAATGCGATCTTGTCAATCCGCGACATATGAAACAGATATCGAACGTTGAGGAGATGACAAAACATTACTTTTCGTGACTTATTATAGGAATCACGAATGTCTGTGGAATACTCACCGCTATGTAAAAATAATATAGCAAGAAATAATGTTTATGAAAATTTATTAATAATCATGAATGACAATAAAAATTATAAAAACTAAAATCAAAAATGTGTGGATGCAAATTCGGAAACTATTTTGATTTATTGATTCACTTGCATTTCCCATTTCAGTGTGCAAAGTTTCAATTTTGAACTAAGAGTTCCTCTCTATCACACTATACTAAGAACAGTAATACGTCTTTACACAAACTGGCCGCTACCCAATAGAATGTGTGCGTGCGTGCTCGGCGCCGTGTACGCACGCACTGTGACGCACACATTGACATAGAATATGGGGGCACAAGGCGGCGGCAGTAAGGGCCGTGCCTTCGGTGCCATTCGCGCTCGCAGCCGCCGCTTTAGAAAATAAATGCGCTTCCTGAAAAAAATGCCTTTTTTATGTTTGTGGTGCTTTACTAAAAAGGTGTGTTGATTATCACAAAGACTGTGAGTTTTTAAAAGTCTACGTTGATGTTAATCAGCGTTCTTGCAATTTAAGTGCAGAAACTAGGTAAACTAATTACAGAAATTTTCGGGTTTCGTGTCCACCTTATGCGTCGGAATCTCAGACGCTAAAGTAAAATTAACAATATTTTTGTATGTTTTTTCTAAAAACGCAATTACTGGATTTTATCCACAATAATTATTGATTAAGATAAATTAGTTGATAATTTTCCCTATGTGTAAAAAATCCAGTAATTGTGTTCTCAGAACACATTTACTTGCTTACTTACCATCATGCTGTTTTCGGTGAGGGTAGGCAGAGAGGATAGAGCGCCACGCTTTTCTGTCCTGACAAACAACTCTCTCCTCGTCCACATTCGTACCTCCTCGCATGCAAGCCGAAGGTTGTTTAGGCTTCTAGCGAGACCATCTTTCAATATTTGGTTAGTATCTCAGAAAATATACATATATATAAATAAAGTTAAAAATATACAAGGTGTGTACCAGAGCTAGCAGCACAAACTTGGCCGGTAGATTCCTGTCTGTGTTATGGGCCTAAAATGTTCAAGTAACCGTGACTTAATATCAATAGTTATAGAGATATGCAATATCAAAATTTTGCACCTTTTTTCCAATATTTTTGACTTATTTTTTGCAAAAAGTTGAACTATGCTAATGAGCATGCTCAAAATAAGCATGTGTATCTGTACCTTTAAATATTGCTGGTAGAAAATTAACGAACGCGACGACGTGGAGACCCCGACTTTTATCTCAACTTAATATCTGAGATTCGTCTCATTCCATGGACATGGGTTACAAAAAACCTCCATTAATATGACCCGTGGAGAAAAAACCTGAAATACTTTGATATTATAATTTATTTCTCGCTCCAACTTTCAAGAGCTCGATTTGTATTTTCGAAATAATTTTTCACTTATCTCCACTTGCAAACAAATTAAAAGATATTTTTTATGGACATGGAACGGCTCCGTTGCAGGGCCAAGGTAATCCCGCTATCGGGGAATCTCGGCGGGCCCGGGGCGCGGGCGAGCGGGACGCGGCCATGCGGCCGGCCCGCGCGTCGGAGAGGGACGCGGATAGCGACCGGGGTGACCAGAGGCTCTAGGTCAATTTTTATTAAATTTTTTATTATCGAAGTCGGAGCTACATCTCGAGGGAAGATGGATTGGTGCAGGAATAAAAGTGGTGGGAAATTTACTACGGAGGTCGATAGTTCTGACATTTTTATTAATTTTTAAATACAGCATCACATGTAATATTCACTGTACCGTGCCTCGGCAGAAGAATCTTTCGAGACAGGCAAAGTATACAAGAAACTGTACAGTGCGAAGAAAGTAAAGTAAAATTAACAATATTTTTGTATGTTTTTTCTAAAAACGCAATTACTGGATTTTATCCACAATAATTATTGATTAAGATAAATTAGTTAATAATTTTCCCTCTGTGTACAAAATCCAGTAATTGTGTTCTCCGAACACATTTACTTGCTTACTTACCATCACGCTGTTTCCCCTTGGGGATAGGCAGAGAGGATAGAGCGCCACGCTCTTCTGGCCTGACATTCAACTCTCGCCTCGTCCATATTCGTACATCTTCGCATGCAAGCTAGACCATCTTTCAATATTTGGTTAGTATCTCATAAAATATACATATATATATATATAAATATTGTTAAATATATACAAGGTGTCTTGTACCAGAGCTAGCAGCAGAAACTTGGCCGGTGGATTCCTGCCTATGTTATGAGTCGAAAATGTTCAAGTAACCGTGACTTAATATCAATAGTTATACAGATATGCAATATCAAAGTTTGCACTTTTTTTTCCAATATTTTTGACTTATTTTTTGCAAAAAGTTGAACTATAAACACAGTAACTTATATCGATCAAGAAAAATTCATTTTCTTCAATAAAACCATATTTTCCAATTGAAATTCAATTATTTTATTTGACTTGTATTAAAGGGAATGAATTTTTTATATTCGATATAAGTTACTGTAATGTAGTCCAATGTTCTATAAAAATGCAAACTTTGATGTCGCATATCTCCATAACTATTGATATTAGGTCATGGTTGCTTTAATATTTTCGACTCATAATCAAAGTAGAAATATAGTCCTGTGATTGTAATGTAATGTATTCCAATTAACCCTGTATACAACTTTCAACAATGTGATAACGTTTGGTCGTTCTTACGGTGGAGTTGGTGAACGTCGCGTCGTCTAAAGTGATCACTTAAGCCACCTTATATAGGTCATATGCCCTGGATCCCCCTATATAGACTTCCGTACAAGTTTTCCATATAAATAGCTTCGTCCCTGTGAGACTTCTGTAATTTATCTTAATTTATAAGTAAAGTAGCTCACCTTAATGAATTAACTAAAACGAGGGGAAGGAAGAAGGATTCAGAGTGATTCGTAAGATATAATGTCAAAATATGTGTATCACTTTGAACACATAAAAAGTGCGTACGACGAAACAATGTGCCTTGCATGCACGGCTTACACACACTGATTCAATTGTCTTTCTTAAATTAAAAGAGGTCTAGTATGTAAGAACGTTTTGGATATTATGACATTAGCGTTCGGAGAATTTCGGCAGATGATAGGTAACACAGGTTTAAAAGAATGAGTAAATACAACGTAAAAATAATAGACCTACTTTTAATAAAGAAATGACTGTGGTCGGTTATGGTGGCCGCTTTGCGGCTGGTAGTGACTGCTGCGCGGCCATTGTAGATGCCAATGGGTAGATTCGCAGCCAATGGTAGCCACTGCGCGGTGTCTGCTTGCTGCAAAGCTACGCTGTCGGCTACGGTAGCTGCTTCGCGGCCGGTTATAGCTGCTGCGCGGGTGATGGTGTCCGATAGGTCTTGAGGACGCTATTTAGATATATTTAAGACAAATGTATTTATAACCTATTAATAAGCCAGAGCGGAGTTTTGAAATTAATATTTTGATCAAATGCTCCTAAAGCACACAAACATACTTTCGAGTTTATTAATAATTAAGTTAGTTTATTAGTTGTCAGTTTGTCAAATTAATACTATTTCAAGATAATCATATTCAATAACATCGCCATGTATTCATGACACATATTTAAAGTGACGCTTTTTCTTCTAATCCCGAATATTTTTTTCGTTTTTCATAAAACAAAATAATTAAATTTTAAAAAGGAATTTTTTATTTATATCTATCTTGGTACATGACATAAGAAATGGAGCCGCTCATCTCACTAGGAGGAACCTGTGCCGAGATGAGCTGCTGAAAATATAGTGAGAACAAAATAATAAAGATATAAAACAAAATACTACATAACTATAAGATTAATCAATCAATTGAAGATATAAATATAAAATGTGGATACTAAAAACAGTAGATATTATAGAATACAAAAGCAATAGTGAAAGTAAAATAATATATGTAAAGAATCATATGTACGAATAGTAACACATTCTTCTTCTAGCACTAAATTTAAATAAAGATTTGTCAAATATAAATTCATTGTAAAACACAATAATGGGAAGTTGCTGTACTAATTTTTAATTTTTGATCGTTGCTGAGATGTGTATTAAACACACATCTTTGGGACCAACTCTTTTATAATGACATATTTGTTCTTTGGGACGTGTCCTCAAATTTTTAACGCTCTGGAAAATATAAATAAATAATGAGAAACGATGTCCAGAATATTCGGAAGTCGGCATTCTAACATGAAAGATATGAATATGAGAATTGACCAGTAATATACCGCAGTATATCGTAGACAATGTATATACTACACGTCCCTTCGTAACATAAAGTCTGCGACTTGATTTAGACTGGAATAAATAATTTTTCAAGTAAAAAGTAACTTTTTAAAGCGATAAACAGTATAAAGAGGAAATGTCAATTTTGTCCAATGTTTGACATATAAACATATACCGCGCATGCGCAATGACAGCCAGATTGACCAGCACCAAAAAAAATGTAATGATTAAAATAATTAGTAAACTTGTATTAATAATAAATACATAATTGTTATAAGGGACCGGTAGATAATATTTTATGGGTATAATATTTTTTATACATTTAATATTATCTGTATGTATTTTAAAATCTGTACTTTTCGCTAATTTACAGGATTTTACCATTTGTTCTTTAAGCTGGCAATGGAAGAGATGTACATTACTTGATGCAGATCTGACGCATTCATAATATCGACCCTTATTGAAAGTGAGGTTAGTACAAAAATTTAGTGCCAACTCAAATCCTTTTATCATGTTTAATATCTATTTGAAACATCACATGATAAACACGAAGATATGTGCTCGTTTTGTATGTCAATATTAGTTTGATTTGATGATAATGATGATGATGATTCAAAAGCATAAGAAATTTTAGGTGATTGTGAGATTAATACAAATATTTGATGACATTCTGAGTTTCCTCATAAAGTTTAGTATCTATTGTGAGCTTCACATATCAAAATAAATCAATGATATTAGCTCGTATAAGAGGCAGTCGAATTCCTGTTTCCAATCATAAACATTTTGCAAATGCATTATACCATGTTTCAAAATACAGAACGGTGTTAATAGAATGTTATAAATAGGCACATCATAACATGTAGTGTGCAACTTTTAAACGATCTGAACATTTCTTTTGTGTATTTAATGACAGCTTTAAAAAATAGGACAAAAGATCGCTTCTGTAAATGTACCTCATGAATTCCGCGGTAATTAGAGTAATCTGTCATGCAATTATTTAAAAAAATCTGATCTACCCATATATGAATATTATTCATATCAACAGTATTCTGGGTCCTCTCTTAGTTCTTGTAAATCTGTTTTAACATTACCCACTCACCTAATTCTTTGTCTATCATCTTGGTCTTCCCCTAGGTCGTAATATCTGTGTTTCTCATGGTATTTCAAGATAATTCTACTTCGGCAGGGCCGGAGCGCGCGGTTGCTCGCGGGCTGTGATGGCACTGGGCGCAAAATATTCGTTCATATTTATTCTGTATATTTAAGTTATAATTCAAGATTGACTTAAAATTTATGTCGGGCGTACCATAATATTTTATTGTTTTGAATAGTAATCTTCATTTAGATGAAAAAATGATTTTATTATTTGTTTGTATCCACTTATTTTATTAATTACACCAACATGTTTAGGAAAAACCCTTCCATCGTCAGGGGGTTGATGATGTCTTTTGTTTTTCAAAATTATTTGAAAAATTGTTTTTAAATATTATTGCTGAAGTTCTTGATTACATATAATTATTGATTTTTTTTAGAATTGGACTAGTAGTTAAATTTAATTGATAATTAATACTATTTTGTTTACTTTTGCATGCTTAACTAATGATTCTAAATTATTCGATTTCAGATTAAATTTATTCATGCGTAAAACAGAAAGTCCTAAATTTTTATCAAAAACGCAATCATTTTCTAATTAATGATAAGCGAATTCAGAAAAACCATTATTATGGTAAGCCTGACGATGGAAAGGTTTTTCCGAAACATGTAGATGTAATTAATAAATATGAGTAGATGAAAACAGGATGCGAGGATGACGGGTTTTAATCCCATGTTTTAAATATAATTATATATATATATATATATTATATATACGCTTATTAGTCGCAGCTGAGACGTGGGTACTAACTAAAAAGAATGAGCGAGCACTGGATGTTTTTCAAAGGAAAATTTTTCGGCGTATCTTTGGGCCGGTTCTAGAAAATGGACTTTGGCGCAGACCTTACAACAATAAACTCTATATTCTGTTTAAGGAGCTAAACGTCTCCAAATTTATAAAACTGGCTTTATAAAGTTTATAAAGACTTCGGTGGCTGGGTTTTGTGGAGAGAATGACCGAGCATCAAGCACCAAAGTCCCTGCTGAACTCAAGGCCAATAGGGCGAAGGAGTTTAGGAAAGCCAAAATTAAGATGGAGCGACAAAGTCCTCAAAGACATATCTGCCTTGGAGTTTCTGAACTGGAGAGAAAACTGAGATGAGTGGAGGAAGACTCTTGAGGAGGTTGAGACTCACCTGGGGTTGTAGAGCCAAAAGTGATTTAATTTTGCATCCGAGCTTGGCTGAGGAGCCTTTTTCTCTTACCGCACACCCTTCCACAAGTTGTGCACATGCGTGCTGCAAGTAGTGGGGTTCTGAGAGTAGGTGTATGTTTGTGGGCGGACGGCGTGTAAAATAGCCATCCGCTCGGGTGAACTTATCTATATCTCTCAACTTCTCTCAATATGATAATGCAAAAAAGTGTTAAATTATGTTTTCTCTTTCTGAAAAACATACATGAGTAAACCAAATACGCCACAAATGACCACTGACCTATGATTTATCCTTTTGAGCTTCGAAAACAGTCGAAGATCATGGCCACAAATCTTCGTGGCGCCACTTTCTGCAAATATCCGAGAACCTTTTTGGTTTTTTCACGTCACAAATGATACGCGAAAATAATATAAATTGGTGCAAATCTCGTAAAAATATGATTAAAATGTTTTACTAATCGATTATAATCCGATCATTTGCAATGCGAAAAAATGCACACTCCGTTAGAAGAAAAACGAGAGCAATTGTTTCAATGTTTTAAAATATGTTTTTGTGTTCTCGCGCCGCAAGCACAGACCAACGCCGTCTAGCGTCGGCGTAAAGTTTCACTGAAGCAGTGGCATTTATGAACCAATGTGGAAAATCAAATATGCCTTCAGGAAAGATATTATAGATATTAAATATATTAATAGATATTAAGTCAAAATTTATTGGGTTTTGTTCCTTTTTTGTTTGCGGTGTGCTTTTTGGTGCCATTGTGTCCAGTCATGGGCCACGATTTCTCAGATTTCAGGATCTATCCCGCGTCTGCTCAGGTTCGCCTTCAGGGTGTCTTTGCATCGTTTTTCATCCCACCCTGTCATCTTTTGACACACGATGAGTACGAGTACGTGAAATTTTTTTTTTTTTTTAAATGAAAACAAAATGTGGTCACCGCGCCGAAGACGCTCGTACGCTTTCCTCCCTCTCCCCTCCTCACCCCCCCGCAGACTACCCGCGACCCCTGTCGGGGGCGGACGCCCCCCCACCCTCGAGTCCGTATTTCTATTACACGACACGATGACAAGTGATTTGGAGAATATTTCGGATGGGCGAGGAGCTTAATGGCATTTTTCGACATCATCATCATCGTTATTATTGCGACAGTATCCTTCTGATTTTTTTGGGATATTCTCCCGTGTTTATACGGTATTTATTAAGTACTAGCTGTGCCCGCGCTTCTTCACACGCGTAGATTTTTACTACACTGTACAGGAACCTTCTAGACACACCGACACATTCCGCCACTTGGTTAAGAACCTTATAGAACCTTTTCCTTCCAGCACTTTCTAGAACATGTTTCTCCGGAACCTTCTAGACTCACTGACATAGTCGGCGCGCCTATTTTGAAACAATCTGAAGCATTTGCGGCCTTCCCATAACAAAACAATGTGCTGGAAAGCACATTTTCGTCACTCGCATATTTTCGATGTGACACCAAGGGCTATCCGCCACCATAACCACCGGTGGATGGTTGTGGCTGGTTCTGGAGTAAACTTGGCGGAAATAAGGGTTTCTTTAAATTAGCATAAACCACTACCAGATTTTAGGTCTACCGGTTTCGAGACGTACCCGTCTCTTCGTCAAGACCAAAACTACAATACTATGTCGACAACACTATGCACCACAACCATAGTACTGATAACCTTTCACCAATATTTATCACAAGCGTGTTAATCTTGTCAAAGACAAGCATGCGCTAACTTGCCTAAAGAACGATCAGGAATCTACGAGGGAGAGAGAGTGAGAAAGGGCATGCGATAAGTATTGGTGAAAGGTTAACAATACTACGGTTGTGGTCAGGCGCGTGCAATGGGAACATTGAAGTATATTTGAATGAACGTATATTTTAGAAAAAAAATACATATCTCATATTTATGCTAAAGATATTTATGATATACCAAAATATGTACACTATGATAACAATTGTGACAGAAATATTACGAAATATATGTTATATTCCGATTTTTTTTCAAATAATTGGTTACGTAAACGTCACGCTGCGATGTTCCCACTGCACGCTCCTGATTGTGGTGTATAGTGTTAGTCCTGCCGAAGAGATGGGTACGTCTCGAAACCGGTAGACCTAAAATCTGGTAGTGGTTTATGCTAATTTAACTAACACTCTGTTATAATGTCTAGCCACAAATTGAATGCTTTAAATATTAATAATATTTTATTATCAATTTGTGTATTAACGTTAACACACAGACAAATATCGTCGTCGACTTTTTTTTAAACTTTTTGATTTCTACAACTTCTTTATAAATAGTATTTAAATATTTCTTATCATTAAGGCAGCGTTCGCAAAATCTATCTATCTAAAACTTATCTCTCGACTATTTTTTCGTCGGCTTTAGTTGTAAAATAAGTCACCAAAAAAGCTCCTTTATTACAATAATTATAAATTTTTATAATTTTATAAATAAATCGGATGAGTAGTTTCGGAGTCTACCTCCTACATCCAAACTTACAAACTTTACTCTTTATATATTAGTATAGATAAGGTGGAGATAAAAATTTTGGACCAATGTATGTCGTATAAAACGAATTTTGTACGTGCAATGGTTATGCCAAATAGAAATTGAATCTCAATGTATTTTTTTGATGTTTGAAGGTGGTGATTTCCCTTAACGCTGGACATTCACTGCAAATATATATTTCGGCTTTTTTTTTTTAAAAATGTGGGTTTTTATTATTTATTTATATCAGAATGTATAATATTCTAGACTGCAATTTTTTAGGGCAATAACTTAGATAGAACCTTTTTTATTATATAAAAGTAATAAACTGAACATTATTTACAATAATTAAGAAAATATTAGCATTAATCGACAGGCCGCGGCCAAAATAATCGTTTTAAGTGTCCTAGGTGGCGCGAAGTTTTAATGAATATTTATATGTACGCATACGTTTTTTTTTATACGTATAAAGTATACTTCACACAAATCGCTCTTTAAGAGCAGATTGGCTAATTTTAAGAAGAAAGTTGTTATTTAAATTTTTTTTTTAAATTATTAAATAATAAATTAATTAACAGTAAAATTTCTTAATTATATGCCTTACTTAGTTCAAAATACAATTTTATCACTAACTTATACAGGGTGTTTCGTAGATAGTAACAAAAATTTCGAGAGAGTCATCTTCGCGCAACTTTGAATAGAAAATATTCTTTACACTTCAGGTGAAATGTCGACAGTTACGGTTACCAGTGGGCATGACACTGGCTTCTCACACCGTGGATTCCCGGTGAGGTCACAATTAATCTACGTGATTTACTCAAGCCTGGGTGTTTTGTGATTTGTTTCGCTACTGTAATTCGCCCTCTTGGCCTGTTGAAGCGCAAAATAAAAAATAAGCGATATCAAAAAATTTTTTTTTTCAATATTTTTGACTTATATTCCGTAAAATGTTGTAATATCACTACAGTAATTTATATGGAATATTAAAAATTCATTCGCTTTCATACCAGCTGAATAAAATGATTAGAACCTTGTAGAAATTCGAAAACTATTTTTTTACTAAGTTTTTTGTCAATTCCAGGAGCGTAAACTTCAAAGTATAATCAAAAAACCCTGCGCTACAATAATTTCTGCAAAAGAAATCAAAAGTACTATACTAAATTACGTTCCATGCATTTCACTTTTAAAAGTACATAAATCGAGATTTTTTTTTCACGCTACTTATGAAGATAGAATAATCAAAAGTAACGCTGCAAATTGAAAAGTTGTGGTGAAGTTGCAAATTTTTTCAGTTTCGTTCTGAGATGTCTATCGTAGGCAAAACTAAGCCCATTAATGTAATGTAGTTTAATAGCACTCTGCAAGAGTGTACGAGGCATTACGAATGCCCCCGACCTACCTCCCTCCCGGGGTTCGCCCCTTTCCACCCCCACATCCCCATCCCCCGATATTTATTTGATATTTTCTTAATTGCAAAAAATGCTTATTGTACGATTGTCGCACGACAGCTTTTTGTTCTTTTTCATATTTCTCTATTCAGTTAATTAATTTACTTGTTACTTCCTTTCTTTTAACTCGTGGCGTCTGCTTGCTTGTTTTCTTGACGAAAAAACTTTGGATCGATTTTTAACCCTTTTCCCGTGATCCAATCGAGCTGAAACTTTGCAATCAGACTCGTGGCGATGATCAAGAGGATCTATCAAATTTTCGTTAAAAAATAATAATAATTATAGGGTAATTTTGGATTTTTAAAATTTTTAATAGTTTTTTCAAATTGGAATCATTACAAAAGTTTGATTTCTAACAACGGCGCGGCGGCTCGAAAACGTCACGAAATATTTAAAATTTGAATTACTCCGTCGGTATACATAATAGGTACTCCACAACACAAAGCATGAAGTGTCTTATCAAAGCTCAAAACATCTGACATTTTAGAAATGTATTAAATTACTGTAAGTTTAGTGTTATGTTATATGTTTAAATTCGTGTTTAATTGTTGTTATATTTTACAAAGAAAGGGAGTATAATAAAAACTTGATTTTTATGGGTTACTTTTTTCTTATATGACATACAACTGTCATCTTTTCTGAATTTGTTTAATTAAAACAATATTTTTATAAGTAGATATTAGGTATGATCTAAGTTACTGGATTCTGTCTCCAGAGGGATGATTAATCAATTAAGATAAAATATAGTAGTCTCACAGAGACGAAGCTATGAATATGAGTAACATGTGTGGTGGTCTTTTTATTCGATGGTCCAGTGTGAACTGTCTAGGTAGGTATTACCCCTTAAAGTAAATAAAAAAATAAATAAAAAAATATTTTTCACTGTTTAGGTGACGTCATTTTAAAAATTGTGTCACGGGACTGCGGCGGTGGGAGACAAATAAGACACTCAAAATCAATTAAAATGTTATTTGAAATAAAAAGTCACTGATCTCGAACTGGGGCAGTGTTATGTGATTCGGACTAATTGTTAGTATTTAGACTCAAAATTTGGAAACTTATTCATTAGGACCAGTCGGGTGATAAAGGCGACATTTCCCTTTCCTCCTCTAACCCATCCCCTCCTCAAGATATATTTTCTGTGTAAATCTACACCGCTTCACCTAATGGACCCAAATTTTGCAAACATATTTCCGATGGAAAAAATAGACCATATTTTTTCCCTAGACATCCCATCCATCTCGCCTTGATTTAATGGAATCATTGTTTTAATTAGAGGCTTTGCAAAACGATGGAACCTTTGTTTCCCTCCACAAATGTATTTTCAACTTAATTTTAACCCGTGCAACGCTGGGTACGAACTGCTATCACCGATAAATCAGATATAAATCTGAAATAACAGTTATTTTGTCACCGGTTAATATACCTTCACCGCTAAATTGTAATTGTAACAATCAACGGACATCTGAAATATAACATATGATAGGAGATAATTTATATAAATTAACTTTGTAAAAACCACTTATTTATTGAAAAAATTCAACATGTTTCGAAGCCAATGGCTTCTTCGTCAGGATAACAAAAATAATATTTAGAAATCGAAGTATAGATCAAAATATTAAAAAGTTGTATATGGAAAATGATAATATAAAGTACCTACTTAACATGAAAATAAATTTAAAAGATAAATATTTGCAAAAAGGACCTGATTATTTATAAAATTAAATTTACTATTCACGCTCTTTCTTATTTCCAAAATGTGTAATTAATCAAATTGTGATTCTGTATAATTTGTATGCAAAATTTGTAAAGTCTTATGATCCATAGCCAAAAGATGATTAGAAAATTCGGAATAATTATTACTAATTAAACAAAATTTTTTATTTAAACTTAACACAAAATAAATTTGCTATACTTGAAGAAGAAGTATGATATGAGACTTTAAAATTTTTACACATACATAAATACAAAAAATAAATGTGAAGTCTTCCATCACCCGACCTGTTTTTGCTCCCAAGCAAGCTCATTATTTAATGCTGTATGTCCGAAAAGGTTTATTTACTGAGAGAGCAAACATAAGTTTATTTGTGGCGATAGTTACAAAACGCACCCTCCATAAAGTAAATATCCCAACACCCCAAAATCCCAACTACCCTATAAAATACATTTTTTTAAAACCACCCTCTGTTCCTTATTACAATCTCTAAGTATAAAAGCAATATTTATTTCTTATTAAGTATACGTTTTTTATCAACCGCCGGATGAAGTCCTTCCCACGTATTTTCACGTAATAGTTATTTATTATTAGTGAAGGTATAAATATTTTATTTATATAAATGTAAAAGGTGAGGTATTATTAGATTTTTTATTTATAAGATGGTTTTAAAAAACTGGTAGAAATGCTTGTATAATTTTAAATCAAGATCTCTTGAAATATGAGTGTTAAACTATTTAAATTTCTTTGTATGAACACCCAAAAATAGAAAATTTTCCATACCTTAAAATACAAATTTATTAATATGCAATACTATGATTCTCCCGCATACAGATTATTGTTCCAGTATATTATTTATAAGCAACGAAGGAATGCTAAAGAAACTACAAATAGTACAAAACAGAGCGATGCGCGTAATACTGAAGTGTAATAGGAGAACTAAAATAACAAAAATGTTGAATGCCCTAGGACTGGAAACAGTAAATCAAAGAATAAAATATAGTGTAATCATCTGCGGTTAAACTTAGATGTCGCAATCTCCATAACTATTGATATTAGGTCATGGTTGCAATATTTTAGACTCGTAATCAGGGCAGGAATATAGTCCTGCGAGGTTATTAATGTTTTCCAAATAACCCTGTACACACAAGGTAGTTACCAGGCGCCCGCAGTGAGTCAAGCATTACTATTACGCAGACAGACAGAAAATTATGATATATTAAAATCTGAGTAATCCCAATAATAATAATTTCATTGTCCGTCCGTCCGTAACTTCTTTGTAGTACAAAAACTTTTTTAAATTTATTTATTCTCTTTTTTTTAATAAATAAATAAATTATTATTATTTAAGAACCGACATGTAAAAGTACCGTCATTTTTAACGGGTTACAGCAGACAGTATGATAATAATTGTGGTAGGATTATTACGAGATAAACCTTTTAATGCAATTTTTTCAAAACGTACGCTTACGTAAATGTCACGCTTCAAGTCTTTCATTAATGAATTATAATGCTATCTCTGGACGTACTTCGTCTCTAGTTCTTAAGGTGTCAGGTGTTAAGCTGGTACCAAAACAAGTTACGCTTACAAATTAAAATTTAACACGAATCGTCGACATAGTTTTAATTAATACTCGATTCAACTTAAAAACGTCAAACACCAGAAGTCGGTCTCCAATATCAACAGAGACTCGCGGCGCCTCGAATCTTGAAAACTTTCAAGCGGTCCGCGCACGCGCATAATTCAAAATTTCGAATTAAATTAATTTTCCATCCCTTTGAAAAATTACTACCAGCGGCGCAATTCGGCGTCGGATGCAGGCGGCGGCGGTCAGCGCGCTGGGCTCTCGGGGGGAGGGGGGGGCCGGGCCCGGTAGGGTTGAACAACGCGGCCGATCGATACGTCGACATCGAGGGCGGAAAGTTACGGAAAAAAATCGACGCGATTAATTTTGACGTCTGACGAAATTCGTTTGCCGACGAAATCGACTGCGGCTATCTGCGGGTCTTGCGTACATCTTAAATGACAATGATTATTTGAAAAAATATATTTTTTACTCAGATTTCAACATATCGTAATATTCTGGTCATATAAATATTTCATTTACACGTTTTTCAAAACATGTGTCTACGTAAAAGTCATGCTTTAGTCACTACAGGCGCCTGGTAATTAACTACCCCATGTATACGGGGTTATTTGAATAAAATTAATAACTTAGCGAGACTACATATTCCTGCCCCGATTATAAGTCGAAAATATTGCAACCATGACCTAAAATCAATATTTATGGAGGTGTGCGACATCTAAGTTTGTTCTGACTTATTTTTTATAAAACGTTGGACTATCGTTGGAGTAACTTATGTCAAATATGAACAATTCATTTCTTTTAATACAAGTCAAATAAAATGATAAAAACCTTAATATAAAAAATATGTAAAATGATTATTCGAAAAAATATATTTTGAGTTTGTTCAAATCTTTCAGAACCGTGCTGGATTTTTGTCACCAACACTAACCATCACGCCGTTTCCCCGCAGGGGTAGGCAGACAGGATTGAACGCCACACTTTTCTATCCTGGCACACCACTTTTGCTTCGGCCACATTCATACATCTTCTCATACACGTTCTACGGTTATTGCGGCTTTTGACAGGGCCATCCTCAAATACTTGTAGTATCTAATCTTGCCAGGTCTTTCGCGGACGCCCTCTACTCCTGTTGCCTTCAACACTCGCCTCATATATTTTATTAACCATCCTTTCCTCGTTCATACGTTCTACGTGACCAAACCATCTCAGCACTCCTTTTTTATTCTATCTACCATACTACAGTCAGCATTGCATTCATGTCTAATTTGATTTTTGTCACAGAGACATCATTAATCAATTAAGGTATATTATAGACGTCTCACAGAGACGAAACTATATTTTTATTATGTAAAAGTAGGTATAGAAGTCTTCTGGGTGTGCATAGGGCTTACGAACTATTGTACGGCTGGCTTAAGTGATCACTTTACACAATGTAACGCAACTTAAATATATACAACTTCCAAAAAATTAGTAGACATGGTATATTCTATCGTGGATCAAAATGGCGAACGTTACACTGTGTAAAGGATCACTTAAGCCGGCCGTACGATAGGTCGTAAGCCCTATTTACACCCAAAAGACTTCTATACCTCCTTTTCCACAATAAAAATACAGTTTCGTCTCTGTGAGACATCTATAATATACATTAATTGATTAAATATATTTTACTTTACAGCAAACAGATTATCAACACTTCGATAATGACCCTGATAACAGGGGTGTGCAGTGAGAACATTGAAGCATGACTTTTTTCCAAGCACCAATTGCAGGAGTGTTGATTTTAAGATACATGGTAAAAAGCGAATATAGTTTTTTTTTCGCTCATTATGTACTATTTTACATACGTTTTCATTAATATTTTCGACACAACTATGCGCCGGTACAGAAAGTGTGTTAGTCATTATAATACTTAAAACTATGAAATTCTCTTATCGTTTAGTACTTTATTTATAAAAAAAAATGACGCGGCACTCAATACTTATGCGATGTGCATTCTCATATTTTCTAAATACTTTTAATTGTTTTATTTTATTTTATTTTATTTTATTAAATATCCTATTCAGATCATTTTTTTTCCTTTGTCTATAATAGAATTAATTAACACCATTATTAGATTGTAAACATTTAATTATTACTATTACTCAATTTTAATTGGCAATAATATTGATTCACAAATGTTATATAAATACTAAATATTCTTGAACATTATACTACTGGAAGAGCACTGTCTGCTATAATACAGTAAACTACTAGTGTAGCAGGCAGGGCATCAAATTAATTGTAGTGTTTACTTGCTGCCAAGACTCTCAGCAACAATGAAAAAAGCTTAATTTAATTTTGTAAACACTAATTGTAAACTTTGTAAACTTTGTAACATTGAATAAATTGTAAACTTTGTAAACTTTGTAAGATTGCAACATTGTAACATTGTAACATTGAATAAACATTGTAACATTGTAACATTGAATTGTAAACATTGAATATATGTAAGTAGGAAATTAACGGAATTAAAGCAATCGAATGGCTACTATGCAGTCATTACTATGTTCTTAATTATTTCAGTATAGTTTTATCGTCATGATACTCGTAAGAAAGCATACGCTGCGTATATATAAATATTTAGAACATACTGATTTTTTCTAAGATACTGCAGAGTGTCGATTAATGTTTATATTTTCATAAATATTACAAATAATCTTCAATTTATTACTTGAGTATATAAGAACAAAGATTCTTGATTGAAAATTAGTTATTGTCCTAAAAAAATTATAGTCTAGCATTCATATTCTCATTAAAAGCATAATAAAAGTCCATGTTGCGAAATAAACCGAAGCAAATAATACGTGCGGAAATTGGATTGAATTTTCTAGTAAAAATTTAATAAAGTGTATATTTACCAGTGATAAATTACGAAACAGTTTAATTAAAATAATAAAGTTAAATTTAATAGTGTCAAGTGACTTCGTAGATTAAATAATCAGTAATTAATACATCCCTAATTAAATTTCAGCGCTTCCATAGCAGCCACGAAACGTGAAAAATTTTTTTTTCATGTAATACTCATATTTTGATAGGTTCAAAATAATTGTCGAGATTGGATCATCCATTTTGGTATAAAAGCCTTCGAGATGGCCGCCGTTCATTCCACACGATTAATCCCTTCGGAGTTCGATTGTCTGCAATTAAAATGCCATCAGTGAAGAAATCGATAGTCGGAGGTTAATCTAATACAGTGATGGCTATATTTGGTGTGATGTATGAAATCTGGCTGTCTGAACAAAAAACTGTTTCTCCAGACCCCCATCACGCCAGTTGATTGACGGACTTCGAAAAGTTGGTCCCTGACCAAATCTTCGCAGAAAACTTTGAAATTTTCCAATTGAGAATTCTACAGAGAATATTTTGAGGTGACCGTGAGAACAATACGTGAAAAAAATTGTAAAAAACTAACCCATAAAAAAAGTAAACCATAAAAACCAAGTTTTTATTATACTCCCTTTCTTGGTAAAATATAACAACAATTAAAGACGACTTACAACATATAACATAACACTAAACTTACAGTAATTTAATATATTTCTAAAATGTCAGATGTTTTGAACTTTGATAAGACACTTTATGCTTTGAAAATTAAATTCTAAAAACATTTGTCAGTCAATTTAGATTTTCGACATTCGTAGTGAAGTACCTATTATACCGACGGAGTAATTCAAATTTAGAAAATATTCCGCGACGTTATTGGGCCGTCGTAATCAAAATTTTCTAATGATTCCAATTTGAAAAAACCAATAAAATTTCTAAAAATCCGAAATTATACTATAATTATTAATTTTTTAACCAAAATTTGATAGATCTTCTTGATCGTCGCCACGAGTCTGCTTGCAAAGTTTCAGCTCGATTGAATCACGGGTAAAGGGTTAAAAATCGATCCAACGTTTTTACTACAAGAAAGCAGACGCCACGAGTTAAAATAAAGCAAGTAAAAAATTAACTTTGCAAGTTGGGTTACCAACCAGATAATTAAAAAGTAAGAAGGAAAAGGAAAAATTACCTACTATTTTACCATAACACACCTTCAAGGTTAACAGAATGCTAGTTAACTTAGTAAAAATCACTACCAGATTTAAGGTCTACCGGTTTCGAGACGTACCCGTCTCTTCGTCAGGATCAACACTACACTACTATATTCTCAAGACTATGCACCCCAACCATAGTATTGTTAAACTTTCACCAATATTGATCACATGCGTGTTAATCTTGTCAGAGACAAACATGCACTGATTAGCCTACTGAACATTCAGGAATCTACCGGAAGAGAGTGAGAGAGGGCGAAGTCTAAACCTTGTAATGCTTCCTTTTATATAAACAGAAAGGAAGTATTACTATTCTGTCGTAACAAAATAAATATAAATAAGTAAATATTACATATTCCGTCGTAACCATAATAATACACGAAATCGCACACGCCGAGCGAGGCGGCCGGAGCCAGGGCGCGAAGGTTATAAACACAGGCTTACGAGTCACACACACAATGATATTATCCCTGTCAACCGCCCTCGCGGGGCCTCCGAGCAGGAGACGGAAGGCGTGCCGCGGCAGGCCGCGCTGCCATACTCTTGGAGCGGCTGTACCGGCGCGCGAGACCCCCCCCGCACCCTCTTCCGCTAGCCTTCCGCCCTAATATAGGATAGCCGCGCGCCCGGCAAGCCAGTCTTCACCAGTCATCATCGGGGAACCGAGCTCTGAGGTGCGTCAGCTACGCCGCCCGCCCTAAGCAAATTACAGCCGCCATTTGCATAAAAGTTACGGTGTCGGAATTGTTTGTTGTTATTTTTCAAATGTGAGCCAATAACATACCTCTCGCCGTGTTACGAAGCTAAACAGTGTGTTCAAATGATTTAAACGCAAATAATATACTTCCCGCCGTGTTATAAAGTTAAACAGTGTGTTCAACTAATTTAAACGCATATAGTAACGAGTTCGTCGTGTGAGACAATGTCGGTCTCGCAATAAATACATAATAATAATCGTTCTCTATGTTTTATAAACGACTAAGGGTGAAGTAGACAAAAGTTAAAAAGTTCATCGCAAGCGCCTCGAGCGCCTTTTTCTAAAAATATAATACATTACTATTGGCGTCATGAACATTCCCCGCCAAAAAGGGGTATAATAAAAATAATCGTTTTCGTGCCCTATTAAACAACGCCTGTTCTTTTAACTTTTAATAAAAATACCGTGCTCTTGGACTTCATAAGATTCAGCCGTCATTGGCGTCTTCTTCATCTAAATCGTCATCAACTTCGGCCCCCCGCTCGGGCATTCCAACGGGTCAGCTGACGGAAGACCAACCATCGGCCGCCTCCTACAGCTGGTCAGGGCTGCCACCCTTACTAAAGGTGGTCGATCCACTCCATACTCCGAAGAAAAATTACAGGTTTCGAGTGTTTGTTTATATCTATACATAATTTACAGGAGCCAATTATGGCTAATCTCTAACATTCGCAAACTATTTACAAAAAAGTTATCAAAAGGATAACCAAGTGACATTAATCGAACTCAAGTGATGTAACTTTAAAAATAGGAAACATAAAGTCTATTCCAATCCCTGTTCATATTTACCCATACATCCCATGAGCCTCTACTGGGCCGACCTCTGGAAGCTTAACTATGTAAATTAATATTCTGTAGTGGACCCGACTGAGATTAAATTTCGTTATAGTGATCAGGTTAAAAACATCTTAAAGAACAAAAAAACTTAGAAGAGATTCAAGAGTTTGTTTGTATTTATACTTAATCTCCTTATGAGAGCTCCCACTCAACCTCCATTTGGTAATAAACAAATATTTTTTATTTATATATAAAATTATAAAGGAGCATCAATTTTGACTTTAGTAGCCACCAGGGTAATACTTGAAAATTCGGCGCTGTGTTTTTCTTAAACCTTTTACTATTGTATTTCATTGTCCCGTATGAAACCACGTTTATAAATTGTATAACATACTATAGAATTTGTGCCTTATGAACTATTCTCTGTGTACTGAATTGACTGGATACCATCTCATTGTAATAAACCTCATGTAAAACCATACAGGCCCTGTTTTTTATTTTACTTTCTCCATACTATTCCCCAACCAATCTGAAAGAAAGTAAAGGGAATGGACCACAACCACTGAAGCTTAGAATCCTGGTAAGATAACCCTGAGCGTTGGTTGGTCAGTTAGATCGTGTAGAAGCAATTCTGCATATGAGAGAACAAGTACGTTCTCGGCAACCGCGTTCAGGGGTTTATTGGTAAATTCCACATTTCAACCTTCAAGTTTGTTTTACTATCTTCTGCGCATTCGTGTTTAGAGTTAGTACGACTGCGGTCGCGCGTGCTAAATTTTATTTAGATCATTCTAGACTAAGAACCATCGACCGCCAGACACGCGTTACAGTATTGTAACGAAATGCTTAAAAGAATTAAGCACTTCTGTCACTTGTCACAACACTATCGAAAAATCCAGCGTGAACTACGGCTGAAACATTCGAGAAACGTCTATAAAAGCTACGAGAATTTCTTATTTATTTTTATTTATTAGAGACACTAACAGGATAATAGGTACATGATACTCTGATAATAAACATTATAGTGAAGACTATGCCCATTATCCCAATTACAAGTGTCTTCGGCACGCTCTAGTAACATGTATTTTTGCATTTTAGTATATTTTACTTGTACATTTATGTGTATTGTATATTAAGTGTTTGATTGTAGTGCGATTAGTATTTAATAAATAACTGATTTGATGGATCTATAGGTTCAGGTCATCGTTTAGAAAATGGATGTTGTGTATGAGTGAATTTTTGAACGATGATAAGGTATCTGCAAGAATATCAGCATCAATGTTAGGGTCAGCACAACACACATTATAAATGTGCGACACAACCTTGTGATGGGAGAAAAGTAACCAACATTATTAGTGTGTTGGCTTATTCTAAAGAACTCCGGGTTTCTTAACTTCCCCTTAACACTGAAAATGTCTAGGATGTTCGATACCTCGATACTTGGATATAAATACAGGGCCAGGACGCGCGCGGTTAGTTGTTCAGTCGCGTTGACAGCGAAAAAAAAAGTGAAGGGGGCCGCAGGCCGCGAGGCCAGGATGGCCAACCGTGCGATAACTCAGGCGAATAATCTAGCTTATTTATGTTCTTATTTAAGAAGCGAAATACGTGCGAAACTGGATGGAATTTTCTAGTAAATGTTAAATATAGTGTTACAGCGATAATAAAGTGTATTTACGAGTGATAAATTACAATTTATTTTATTCTAGTCTATTAAAAAGTATCATTAATACAAAAGTTTTATTCGCTTTACCTCTACAAAAAGAGATTACATCTTGAACTTTGAGAGTTTTATTTTGTATTGTAGAATCATGAAAAATCTTAAATAAAATATTCAGTTGGTTCATTTAAATTGATATTGAAAGCACAGTAAATTTATTTGAAAATATTTTAAGAACTTTTATTCCCATATGAGTCTCTTATTTGCAAACAACATATTTCAAAATATTATTTTTAATATTTGAAGCAATAACTTAGTAAGTAACTACGTGAGTTTTATTATTTAACTCCGACCAGTTTCAAAAAAGAAGGAAGAGGCCTATATCCAGCAGTGAAGAGACGAAGGCTGTTGAAGAAGAAGAAGAAGAAGAAGTTTAAAAAAACCTTTAAAGCAGAATGTAAAAATGTTAAAAATTCTAAGTTTAGAGTGACTTTATGGTCTGATGGTTATGAACGTCCCATAGTTTTCAGTGGTCGGTGGTTTGAACTCCGTTCCACGAGATCCTGCAAGTTAGTCCGTTTTTCATAGTAAGATTATTGATGCGACACGTATTCCGTGTTGGTGTTTCTATTTTTGTAAAAGCATAAAGATAAGTTTAATTTACAGAATATTGTTTTCTATAAAGTTATAATATTTTATTAATTTTAATTAAATAAAAACTTCGTAAAAACCGCACGCGGACATTACGAGTCCATTCTGACAAAGATACAGTAGTAACGAAACCAGCAGACGTAAAGTTACTCCAAGTGGTTTATAAAAAGTTCTTGAATAATTAAAATTAATGATAATGTCTTACTACAAAGTTAACGCTATAAACATCAAAAATATATTATAATATGTTATAGTCGGACAAATATGAAGGACTTATATATTTGAATTTCAGCTAAACTATTTATTAGTTATAGTTTACATAAATTAGTCACGAATAATTAATAACGAAATCAATCTAAAATTACAAAACATTTTTTATATTAACACACGTCAAACATAATAATTTCGTTGTCTGTCCGTCTGTCCGCCCGTCCGTCCATCTGTCTGTCTGTCCCCGTAACTTCGTGTAACGTCGGTGATTTCGGACGAATTCACGGCTAAAAAAAAAAATTTAACTGCCGGAGATAGGCCTTGAACCCCGGGCCAGCATACACAAACCGACCGCTTTACGATCGCCTCTCCGTGGACTGCCAAAAAGATATTATAAATATACTAGGGCTTATCAGAGACGCGACCCAATATTCCGTCATTTTTATGCATTACAGCTGGTTACAATAAAAATGTACTCGCCAATTCTGTTAATCCAAATGACCTACGATCTCTTATTGCTATAATTCTACTTAATTTGCTTAAGTTTTTCACAAAATATCAATTAACTTTCACAATAAATAAAATGATTGTGAAATCGTAATATGTGTGTGTTACTTTCACATCATCTGGTAGCATTAGTTTCGTTAGTGTCGTATTATGCATTGTTATATTTTATGTACTGCGTCTATTTTAATTTAAGTGGATATTATTTAAATTCTTCTTCTTTTATGTTAAAGAACTTTATGAATAAAATAAAACACAAATCACTTTCTTTTCACCACTTTATTAGATTATAAAATCTACATGTTTCGAGAACAATGTTCTCTTCTTCAATCCTGAAGAAGAGAACATTGTTTTCTTTGTATATTTGAATTTCAGCTCAACTATTTATTAGTTATAGTTTACATAAATTAATCACGAATAATTATTAGCGAAATCAATATAAAATGTAAAAAAACGTCAAACATAATAATTTCGTTATCTGTCCGTCTGTCCGCTCGTCCGTCCGTCTTCAATCCTGAAGAAGAGAACACCGCTCTCGAAACATATAGATTTTATGTCTGATTAAGTGGGGAAAACCAAGTGATTTTTATTTTATTTTAATAATAATGTTACCACAAAGTTAAAGCCTTCATTCAGAAGAAAAAATATTCTTCGAACAACTGATGATTGTTGGTTTAAATGTTCTCTTTGGTTCTCCAGGAGTTGTTTGTGGTTTCTGTGGTGTTTGAAATCACCTCCAATTATCATTATTTTGTGA
>JADDOH010011820.1:0-36404 GCA_016648135.1 Agrypnia vestita
GAGTGTGGCGTTCAATCCTCTCTGCCTACCCCTGCAGGGAAATGGCGTGATGGTTAGTTAGTTAGTTAGTTAGTTTAATTGTATGCATTAAAAGAGAGGCGCATGTTGCGTATACCGACAGTGAGACGCGCAAATGTCTTCGTATTACAAGAACTCAAAATAAAGATGACACTCTCAACCAATTATCTGAGACACATTATCCATTTTTTTGACATTTTACCAGATTAGCGACAATAGGCATGATGACAGTATTAAAGAATTAAAGAAAATATTTTGAAAGAATGATCCAGTTTTAATATAGGTACACATTGAGATTGATAAGAGATTGACTGAAACACCGGTCAGAGAGAATGACGTCACGCCTTAGTAACCATCACCGTGTCTCTGAACTATTGTCATAGACACAATGCAATGTTTACTTAGGCTTGACCTCACGTAGACGCCATGATACCGCGAAATTAAATATAGGTACATGAAAATGCAATTATTTGCGTAAAAACTTAGTTTATTAATGTTATTAATTGATAATAGTAGACGTGTAAGGGTCTTTTCATATAAGCTTGCAATTGAGTTAGTGCATTAAGGGGCGTATCCAGAAACTTAACACAACGCAACAATGCATATTACGCACTGTACCCACACTAACTCAATTGCAAGCTTATACGAAAAGCCCTATACCTACATTGTAGAAAGTTATTACAAAATCTGTCATCATGCCTATCAGGCGCACGTGTGGCAAAAATTTACCCGCTTCTGGGAAACTGCGGGGAATAAAATATTGGCTATAAAGTCTAGGGCAGACCTCAGATCTTGATTACGTTTTTATTGATAGTGTGGCTCGCCATTTTATGCGATTTAAATGACCCATCACACGGCCATCGTGATGCCAGCATCTTGAGAAGATAAAACTTTATTTTCCGGGTTTAAATTGGCTGGCCAATAAACGGGCGAGCCACGGCCTCGACGGCCAGCGGTCACATGTTGGCTTTATGGCCGCGAGGACCCCTATGAGGTCTGCACGCTTATTTCCTCAATATAAGCACAAGTTAATTTCACACGCACGCGTTCCACGGGTAGGTACATTACATCTTTGTATCCGAAATTTTATTCTCAATACAAAATAAGTTACATAGAGTTGAGACGGTGGGGGTTAAAACCCAACTGGTGGAAAGCCCTGGATCACCATGTAAAAATACGTATGCCATGTAAATAGCTTCGTCTCTGTGAGTCTTCTATAATTTACCTTATTTAGTGAAATCTAACTGTTAGATTGCGTTATTGCTATATTCAAACTATTAAAATATCCGACTTATTTAATTGACACTTAGGCAATAAGTAGTGAGGATAGAGTTCCACGCTATTCTGTTTTGACACAACTCTCGCCTCATCCAAATTCATACATCCTCGCATGCAAGCTCGGCGATTGTTGAGAATTGTATGAACTTTGTTCTATACACAGTTATATTATCAGCAAAAATGTCAGCCGCCTCTGCATGTTCATTCCCTAATCAGTGTAGTCTGGGGATTATATACACAGTGCTGAGATCAGCTTTACATTCCTTACGTATTTGTTGATTTTTTACTCTATCGTGTACGTTTAAGTGATCTCATTTCCACTGCATCTCCCTTTCTGCCATTTCCAGGTATATATAGAAGTTCCATGCATATATGAAATGTTTTCTAATTAACTGATATCGCGCAGAGATGAAATCCCATACCCCCCCCCCATCAGGCAGCCCAGATTTGACACACCTTGATTTTTTTATGGAATTATCTCAAAAGTCGCGTTTATTTGGATAATCCAGACACAATAACTTAAGGCGATTATTTCTCAAGAGATAGGCAACATCCCACGCGCTTTGTGTCATAGTGTTTCAAAACCTAGGTACCAGATTCGAGAAATACCAGCAGCGAATGATGGACATTTAGACGACGATATTTTTAAGAAATGATTTGACATGATGTTGACTTTAATGTTTGATGTTTAACTTAATGGAATTAAAATGCGGATCAAAACTAATAAACCAGGAAAAAAACATCTCCTTTAAATAATCCCTTCGGTGTTTGAGGAGGTGTTTAAGGCCGATCCATAAATTGTTCCGTCACGCACCGAGGCTTTACAATGGCGAAGGCAAATGTCGCTATTTATACACCAGCCCTTAGTAAACAAACGAAGTCGCATATCTATTTGTTTGCCGAGGAAGGGATGTGAGCTCTATTTGGATGTGAAATTTCTTTGTACGCAATCTGTGTTGGGTCGTTTCATATTTCTGTCATTTCTGAAGGAACTGTGTGCTCAACTTGAGACACAAATAATCTTGAACGGAATTTAGCGTTAATGGTATAAGACTGTATCAATATGGTCCGACGTGTTGTGAATGCCCTGACAGGAATGGTACGCAGGACGAAGTCACCACAGTCAATGATATAGTCCAACGAACGACTAATATGAAATGAGTTGGACACCTTAAGGGCCGATCTTATAAACATCCGTTGGTTAAATTTTAGGCCAAAGAATCTGAAATTTGATACAAACATCAATTTTATCATCTTATAAAGATTCGTTGGTCAAATTTTAGTAAAATTTTATCGAGGGCCGATACCGATGGTCGAACCACCAGTTAAACGTCCGTTAGTTAAATGGTATGACAGTTTGGGGTATTTTTTTTAAGGTTAGGTCAATTGTCAATTTGTGTTCATGCTGTTTGTGTAAAAATTAATATATATTTATCGTGATGCTACATCTTCAAAGAAGAATGTCTTCAGATAGTGATGTCCAGCTATTATTGTATTCAAGTTCGTCAGATGAAAAAAAACGAGAGGGAAATTTTGGGTTATATTTCGTCTCTGACAGCTCTAAAACCATAGACAAGTGCAGTAAAGTATTGAGATATTTACCGACGATTAAAAAAATTTTATACGAGCATTGGTAATATTTACTAACAAATAGCTAGCCGTTAGTATAACGATAACCAAAAAAGTTACAATCTACGATTGTACGAGCAGAAGTGTAAGTCAAGGTAGTCAAAGTTGAGAATAGTTATTTTAACACAGGAAACAGATTGAGTAATAGATTGTTCCCATAAGATTCTTCAGAGATAAGTCTTAGCTTCGCAAAAAAATGAATGTTTAATTAAAAGCCTTATTTTATCTATATTTTCAGAATACAAGGCGGGTTCAGTACATTGCGCACAAACTTCGTTGGCTAATCGAATGCCGTGTCCACCGGTCTAACTAACTTTTCAATTTCAAACTGTAATTTATGATCAAAATATCAACATGTGTACACGGTACTAAGATATATAAACAACTAAACCTCTTCTAATAGTTTTAGTGGTCTTTTTTCTTTTTATATATTTTCTTTTTTTTTCTCTTTATTTTTCTTTTATCAAACAATATTCTTAAATACATTTATTAAAAGTACGAGGGTCAAAGCTCTCGAAGGACGTCGCATCTGCAAATCCTTGCGCAACCGTTAAAACACAACAGGACGCGCAATAAATTGTGTAAAATTAAATCTTTTTGCCTTTCAAGGCGTCTTTTTGACCTTTTTTCTTTGTCCGAATATCCGTGAGTGATGGCGTAATAAAAGTGTGAAAGAGAAACTTTTGGGGATTTTATGGTCGTTTTACAGCTTCTTAAGTGTTCCCTTGATCCCCTTCCCGGGCAGCCTCTCAACGAGCCGAGATAAAACTAACATTTCTCGGACATGCCAGAAAATGGAAAGTTTATTAATTGCTCATGAAGCCCTAGCCGTTTTTTGTATTTCCCTTATCTCCCTCTGATTTACAACTTCAACAGTACAAATTGCAATTACTCGACGATTAACTGATCCAAGTAACACTGCCAAAAGCTCCATTCACTCATTAACTTTTACTTCATTTCCTTCTCCTTCTTCTTTAAATGCTTTTTTTAAAGGTGCTTCAGTAAATTGGAAGCACAGACTGAATGCTTAGGTACATGTGTGGAAAAAAGCTAGACAGAAAAAATATCAAATTAAGAGTGAATTTATCTGTTTAAAGCATCATTTGATGTTTTCACTGTCTTAATTTGCGGCAAAATCGACGCTAACGAAACTAACGCTACCAGATGGCGCTATTTACAATTTAACACAAACAAACTACGATTTAGCTACCTACAATTTTATTTGCAGTGAAAGTTAAATTTAAATTGACATTTTGTGAAAAACTGAAGCAAATTAAGTAGAATTTCAGCAATTAGAGATCGTAGGTCGTTTGAAGTAACAAAAACGGAGAGTTCATTCATATTGAAATATGTGTTATATAAAAAACTAATTTGTTTTTCTTTTAGTTTGATTCCCTAATCAATTATTTGTTATTATTGTTTGGCTGTTAACTAATTAGTCACATTATACATTAACTAATGTTATTAGTTATACATTAATTAATGATTAACTAATAACTTATAACATAATGTAAAAGTGAGATTCAAACATTCCTCATTTTTGATGGGTTTTTAATAGGGTTTACTAATTTTTGACAAGATTTATTGTATGTCGAAAAATTCACCCAGTCCACGCAACATAGGTAATGGCGAGCTTAGTAGTGTAATTTTGAAAATATAAATACTGACAGCACAATAGGAAAAAATAAACCTTATCGATCCAACTACCCATAATTTCGTGCTTTCTAAGCGATTTCCGCTTTATCTAAGACACATAAAAAGTCTGAAAACATTCTTCATTTGTGGAGTATTTAAAGTAAGGCAACAATATCAAAAAAAAAACTGCATTCATACTATTACTAATTTATAATGTTCTGAATTTGAGATTTTATAGGAAACATGATTTTGGAATTTAGTACATGTTGAATTAGTAATCCTCGGTGACTGCATTCAAAACATTATTTTTTAATTTTTCGGATATTGCTGCCTTTGCTTTTATACCCCACATTAGATACAGCGTATGCAAAGCGCTTATTAAAAATGCTAAATTGCTATGTAAACACAGTTCCGTTGGAGTTAACCATTTTTTTTCAGCTACGTTTCCCCAAACCCAAATCCCGACCTAAATATGTGTGTCAAGATTTGGATAACTCCAAAAAGCAATTACGGTTTTTACAACCTGACCCTAATCTCGGGGCCGGACCCTTATCTGCTCCTCTGCACTAATGCAGCACACAACGCTTTTGAAATATCAACAAAGGGTATACAGTAACAGGCAAAAAAACACGCCTCATTGAATACACCACGGGACGGTCGGACATGAGGCGCGCACGTTTGTGAAAAGATCCCAAAATGCAAGTCTTATGTTTTGGAACTGAATTTTGAAATGCTGTCAGGGCTCCAGTGGTGGAACTGGAGTGGTGTAAGGTGAAGAATAAAGTGGCAAATAATATTTTTTATTATTTATCTACTTGAATATAATACAATAATTGTGTGGAAAATCTTTGGTCGATAGAGTGAGGAATGAACAAATTAGACGTGAATGCAATGCTGTAGTGTGGTAGATAGAATAAAGAAAGGAGTGCTGAGAAGGTTTGGTTATGTGGAACATATGAACGAGGAAAGGATGGTTAAGAAAATATATGAGTCGAGTGTTGAAGGCAACATGAATAGAGGGCGTCCGCGAAAGACCTGGCACGATCAGATACAAAGTATGAGTATGGCCCCATTAAAAGCCGCAACAAACGTAGAACTTGTATGAGAAGATGTATGAATGTGGCCGAAGCAAAAGTGGTGTGCCAGGATAGAAGAGTGTGGCGTTCAATCCTCTCTGCCTACCCCTGCGGGGAAACGGCGTGATGGTTAGTTAGTTAGTTATCTACTTGATTATAATACAATACTTACAGAGAAACTGTTGTAATATGTGTATTATTTCCAATAAATTAGAAATATTATACAATGCGGTATGAATCTATATGTTATTAGAAAGAACAAAGTTTAATCTTCGTTTTCTTTTTTTTGTTAGATTCTTGATCTGTGTTGACAGATCAGTCCTGGTCTTGTGACGAGGACGTCCAGCTCTCTGTCCACCTCTTTGGTGATCTTCTCGTCGTCCCTCTGGATTCCCGCGCATCACTGCTCTGGGAAGTCTTGTGTGGACCATTTTCTCGACATGGTTCCTCCAGAAACGCCTTCTCTGCCTGTTCCATCTTACAGTGTCTTGTATGGGCATTGGGTACTCTGTCTCTGAAGGTCTTAGCGTCTTCGGTTTAATCAGAAAATACAAAAATATACTGAAAAGGAAAAATTGTATACAGATACTGATAATGTATAAAGATATTCTTATGAAAGAAAGCATGTTGTCAGTATTGTCAGTGATAAATGCAGTGCTTAGTTAAATTAACAAAACCACTTACGAACCTACTTACCGCCGTTTCCTGCCGGTGGTAGATAGAGAGAATAGAAAGCCACACTCTTCTGTCCTGACACAATTCTCGCCTCATCCACATTCACACATCTTTGTAAGGAAGTTCGACGTTTATTGAGGCCTCTATTTTAATTCTATTCACTAGGCTAAGATTATCTTTACTCGACTCTAACGCAACCCTTGATCGGAGGTCAAAGGCCACGTAGTTTATGGACGCTCCCTAACTCAAAATATAGCAATGCTCAATTATCTTATCAGGCCGGACTAGGGAATGCAATCCCGATCCTGCGATATCTCGAGGCATTTTGCGGGATCAATCCCGAATCCAATAATCGGACGAGATTATCGGGATTGATCAGCATTTTTTGTTTTGTATGTTTAATGTATATATCTATAGAGCTTTTAGTAAGTACTTAAAACTTATGTTCATGTCACATTCAAATAATGAAAATAGCTTTGAATAATATTTGCTGTATTTTATCAACCTAACATATTATTAAAAACTACAACTAGTTAGTAGTTTTTACTCTACTACATTGACTGCTTGATACTTAGAAAAACGCCTACAAAAACTTTAATGCAATGATTAATAATGAACTTTTTTTTTAAATTTCTGATATAAAATGCAAGGCATTGTCGTTAATTGCTATTCAGCTCTATAAACAAAAAAAAAAACACAAAAGTATTCGGGATCCCGATCCGTAGGGATCCCGTGGAATTGGAAATTCTAATCTCGAGGGATCCCGAAGGGGCAATCTTGACTCGGGATTGCATTCCCTAGATCGGACTAATAGAATCCTTTTCATTCTGTGGTCAAAATCAAATTAAGTCTACGAACGATGATTAAAGAACAAATTCCTAGCAAACACTTTCTTTGATATTTTGAGGTTTCCTGCCCACCGCGTCACCCAATTTCAAGAAGCCAGTTCCGTCACTGGTCACTGAGAATCGTGGAAGTCATTATTCATACCCTACACCATTAATTTAGTTGCAACCTCAAATGAAATCTTAGGTTCATGTATAAATTAACAATTTTTTCGAACAATTTTTTTAAATTGTAACAAAAGCGATGTACCAATCGGGAGATCAAGGATGGGGGAATGGAGAACCATTCTCCACCCTTGGTTAAATGATGCTGTAGTCAAATTGAAGACATTGCGTATCTATATAATGTTATTTACCCATCTAACACATCAAAAATGAAATCATCTCAGAAATCGTTGAATATAAGTACATAACAGAAAATATTCGTGAATTCCCACTCTCTTAGCTATTCTTCTCTTGTTTTGTATTATTTCGTTTAATATATAAGGCTGTCACCAAAGAAGTGCCTGTTGCTTTTCCTCTCTATCCTTCAACGCGGCTAAAGATCACCGTACGGATCCGCAAGAGACATCAGATGTGATGGCTAACATCACTGGAAGAAAAAAATTCAAAAGAGTCATGAGGATTATTTTAGATGTAATAGATACCATGTGATTACCGATTAGTTCCATCATATGAATAGAAACATGACATAATTTTGAGGTCCACACTAATCTTACGAGAAGTCGATGGGATTTTAGATTTTAGACTTCCACAATCAAATCTGGCAGGAAGGCCAAATTGTTGTTTAAACTATAAATATCCCGCAGAGACGAACAAGAGCATCACACACGAACAAGAAATCAAACTACGGCAAAAATTCCATAATTAACTTGATACCTATAAAATGGCTTTTGCAGATCTCGACATTTTTTTGCTTAAGCTTTGAGCAGTTTACTAGCATGTTAGGGGTAAACTTGCGAGGTGACACAGTTCCCCCTGACACATGCGCACGGCATGCACACACACACACACACACCTACTTACTAACTACTGTATATAATTGGTCACACGCTCTGTCTAATTGTATTATTTATGTAAAAGAATTATCAATGTTTGTAATAAAACTTGAAAAAAAAATAGTAATTTCAGAAAATGTGAAGGATGTGACTAGTCTCACAACTTTTTGTGGGTTAAGTGCACAATATGTGAGAAATAAATTTAATATATGGCCAATAAGATGTCAGAGGAAACAAGACTAGCGGTACATGGCGTTCTGGTGCCAACTGTGATCTGTGAAAGTGAAGCCTGGAATTGGCAAAATGGCATGAAAGTAGACTGAATGCGGTGGAAATGCGGTCATCAAATCGCTTGTGTGGAAAATCTTTGATAGAGTGAGGAATGGACAAATTAGATGTGAATGTAGTGCTGACTGTAGTGTGGTAGATAGAATAAAGAAAGAAGTGCTGAGAAGGTTTGGTCATGTAGAACGTATGAGTGAGGAAAGGACGGTTAAGAAAATATATGGGGCGAGTGTTGAAAGCAAATGGAATACAGGGACTTCCGCGAAATACCTGGCACGATCAGATAATACAAGTATTGCAGGATGACCCTGTTAAAAGCCGAAGCAAAAGTGGTGTATCAAGATAGAAGAATATGGCGTTATATCCTCTCTGCCTAGTTAGGTAGTTAGCGTGATATTTTTTTATGTTTCTGATACCAGTTTTATTCTTTTTTACAACTAATTAAAAATATACGAATAAACAAACAAACGTTGATTAATGCGGTCGGAAAAGAAAAGAAAAACCACTGCCTCAGATTCTTCAACTACGATTTCCAGCAATCTTTCACTGCAGTAATCCCACGAACAGTTATTTGTAAATCTTTAAAGACGAAGAACTTCCTAACCATATTATCTAAGGCAATGGTTTACAAGGAAGTCCATAGTCCAATTATTCCGACCTGCCATAAATAACACAATCTAACAAATACATACATCACAATCTTACATTGAACAACATGTAACAGGATTGCTGCTTCTTACAATCCATGATTGAAAATTAAAAGTAATGAAACTCAATCTTCTTGTAATCTCTTTCTTGTACATCTGAGAGGAATGCTATTAATTTCAGTCCGATCTGACGACCGGATGTGCGGCGTTTACTGTCGACACTGAACGGAGCACGTAAAAACACTGTCTGCACAAAATAAAAGTTTCGGGGTATGTTGTTACATATTTATCTATTTCAAACTATTTAATATTGAATACAAGCAATAAATAAATTACTTCGGTTCATTACCGAACAATGTATTCAATTTCGTGGTATATTACCAACAATACAATGACCAAGATGAGACGTAATGAGATGCATGGCACGCCATGGAAAATCTGCTATCGAGATTGTAAAATTGGGCAATCCTTTCTCTAGCTTGGCAAACTAAGGTTTGACTTCTACACCCTCGATGCCTGAAATGCACTATAAAATAACACTTGGACATTTTAGAATAATTTGGAAACATCTGGAAGCTGGTCGAATTTTTAGTGAATTGTCCTTCCGTGTACATAATGGCGTTCTAGTGGCAACCCTAATGTATGGAAGTGAAGTCTGGAATTGGCAAAAGAGGAATGAAAGTAGTCTGAATGCGGTAGAAATGCGGTCACTAAGACGCTTGTGTGGAAAATCTTTGGTCGATAGAGTAAAGAATGAACAAATTACACGTGAATGCAATGCTGGCTGTAGTGTGGCAGATAGAATAAAGAAAGGAGTGCTGAGATGGTTTGGTCATGTGGAACGTATGAACGAGGAAAGGATGGTTAAGAAAATATATGAGGCGAGTGTTGAAGGCAACAGAAATAGAGGGCATCCGCGAAAGACCTGGCATGATCAGATACAATGTGAAACGGATGGCCCTGTTAAAAGCCGCAACAACCGTAGAACTTGTATGAGAAGATGTATGAATGTGGCCGAAGCAAAAGCGGTGTGCCAGGATAGAAGGGTGTGTCGTTCAATCCTCTCTGCCTACCCCTGCGGGGAAGCGGCGTGATGGTTAGTTAGTCAGTTAGTTAGTCCTTCCGTTTAAACGTGATGTGAAAATCTTTTTCGTGCTTCAAAAGCTTTCTTTGCCATATTCATTATGTTTTTAATATCCATTCAGCTTCCGGTTCTTCTTCCTGTGTGATTTTACTTTCTAGGTACATATTTGTACTTTTTTATACCTGTTCTAGGGCAAAATGTCAGAAAAAAACTGGAGTTTTATTATTTTTTTTATTTTTTTATTTCAGTATATATTTACATAAACATTGTGTAATACATGTCGGTAATGAGAAATATAAAAAGAAAATAAAAAAAGTAATACAAAGAAATATAAAATGACATAATAACAGAAATATAAAAAGAGCTCTACAACTAAACTTAAACACAGAATCAATAATTTCATAAATCTATAAATACATCATATTTTTTATAGGATTAGCGATAATTACAGAAATATAAATTAAGAATTTTTTTTTTTTATAGGATAAGAATACAAGAAAAGAGTGATAATTACATATATTTGAGGATTATTTTTTAGACATAGAGGAAAGTTCATTGTTGATTAAGAATATTGCGAATTGTATGTTTGAATTTATTTAAATTTGTGGAAAAAACGTCTAACTGTTCAAATCTGTTAACAAGTCTGGGAAGCCTTTGAAGTGGTGAATTAAAAAAGTAATTAGTTGTCGCAGCTTCCAAGGCAAACCCTGCGTAATTTCTGTGTAATATTGCGTGATATGGAGTTTTATTATTGCGTGAGATTGTTCACCATGGGTCGAACAATTTGAATTCAGTCACTTTTATAGCATCGCAGACTACAATGTGAGCCAAAAGTCGTGATCACGGTCAGCTCAAACAACATTGATGCGAAACCCTTAGAGAAGACCTTGTCGAAATGATTTAGCGTCTGTTATTAGATTCTTTTTTGCCTCTTCCACATCAGGCTCCCCTAGTCCGCCGCGCAGGGGCAGGCAGAGGGGTGGGGCGAGCCCCGGAGGCTCGGAGGACCTTGAACACCTGTGGAAGTGATGGGGGAGAGACTGGACAATGGATGGGTCCACAGGTAGTCTAACAACACTAGCGGACAGGCCTCGTCAACTGTAATCATTTATTTGATTCATTTACCCTGTGTATCTACAGAATATACAGGGTTATTTGGAAAACGTTAATAACCTAACAGGACTATATTCCTGCCTTGATTATGATTATGAGTCGAAAATGTTCAAGCTATTATGCGACATCAAAGTTTACATTTTTTTTCAATATTTCTGAAATTTTTTGTAAAACGTTGGACTATCATTACAGTAACTCATATCATTTACTAAAAATTCATTCGTTTCAATACAAGTTAAATAAAATGATAAAAACCCTGAAAAAATTCCAATTGGAATTCGAAGATTTTAATTTTTTTATTTGACTTGTATTAAAGGAAATGAATTTTTCGTATTCGATATAAATTACTGTAATGATAGTCCAACGTTTTACAAAAAACATATATAGAAATATTGAAAAAAAAATGCAAACTTTGATGTCGCGTATCTCCTTAACTATTGATATTAGGTCAAAATAGCTTGAACATTTTCGACCCATAATCAAGGCAGGAATATAGACCTGCGAGGTTATTAATGTTTTCCAAATAACCCTGTATATTTGATAAAATTACAAACATAGAAATGACACCTGAAAGACTGGAATTAAAATTAATTTGTTTGGTGTACAAGGCGACACGTAACACGGCGCCTCTGTATCTTCAAGAACTCTGCATTACAGACAACTCTGATTGTAGAAGCTAAACTCTGAGGAAAGTCTCTATTCCAGCTTCAAGAAGGGTTGTACAACCTATAAAATCTAATCAGGTCCAAAGGCGTGGAACTCTCTTTCTTCCATGGAACGGTGCATCAGAAGGATTGTTTAAAAGTAGGCTGAAAATGCACCTTTTCAAAAAATCATTTCGATAAGTTCGCAACTTTAAATTCTACTGTAGGAAGGAACGGGCACGTCTCGAAACCGGTAGACCTAAAATCTGGTAGAAGTTTATACTAATTTAACTAAAACTTTGTCTCCTGTAGGACTCAGCAGTATTTGGTTCCACGTGCCTAAAACACCTCAGCGAAACATTCTGAATTTTATCAATCATGCTACAAATACATCTACATTCTCTCCTCTTTTTTATCATTCACTTTATCGTATATAATTTTTTGACATTAATATGCCTAAGCGATGGCTAATTCTAGATCCCGCACATTGGAGCATTAGAACTCCATTACACAAAGCTAGTCCTGCTTGTAAAAACAAATTCATTTTGGTGCACTAAGAGCACCCTTGTTTTGATATCATTCTTAACCTCACCGTCCTTAGTCAATATTATTTCTAAATAAACACAGACTCATTTACACGTTTTAAGCTTAATTATTTACCATTACATCGCACTTTCATATTTTCAACTATCTAAAACACAATCACCTTCAATTTGCATTCATCTCTTATCCATGCGTACATTGCACATCCTAGCTAACAGGTACTGCAGTCATCTTCAACATTAGCTACTAACATCGCATCGTCTACAAACAATGAACAGAATATAATGAAAACGTCAATTCTCATTCCTACTTTCAATTGTGCATGTAGACATCGTGACACTGCCAAACCCATTTTATAATATCAAACCATGATGTAAACGACTCACTAATTCTTCCAGCACTATTCCCTAAGGAATCAATTACTTTTACATTCTCCCATGCCCAAACAAAACCTTCCATAACTGTCGTCTTGTCACTGATTTTTGGCCAAAACTTATTTGTCATCTGATCAACTCACTCTGTTCCAGTCACAAAAGTTTTCCGATTGTCCATCGCGAATTGTATTCAATACTATTGTAATTGGTAATTATTAATAAAGCATAATTAGACCCCGGGCCGCGTGCGGAAGGCCCCTGGGCCGAGGTTGAAGGATGAAAAGGGAAAAAATAAACGGCCACAGTTGAAAATTTACGACTACAGATCACGTGATCCCCGTGGGGTGACCAAGTTTATTCATTTAACAAGTGTAGTAGGTTTGGATGGATTCATATTCAGTTTTATATTAATCACAACTCCTTATAATTTTTTTGTTCTGTGACGGCACGCTTGCTCTTGTGGTTACATTCTCTTATTCATATTTATGTCCAGAAACTAACTCATTATCCTGCGTAGAAAGTGGTGCAAGGCGTGATAGATGGCAAATATTTTGCTGTTAAGTGAATGGTCGCTACACAATATGATTATGATCATCAACTTCACCGCCTTGTCCAAGTAGACTCCTGCTAGTCCCTTTAGAAGATTCATCACTGCAGGCTGGATTTTTGCCCTCATTCTTTATTTTTTATCGTTTCAGAGGTAAGTTTGTAGAACTCCATAATCACGCATATGGAAATAAAAACAATTGTTGTTTAAGTTCTACCTTTTTAATTTTCTGAGACGCGTTTCGCCTTATGAGGGCATTATCAATCTAAATATTTTACATTCAACAACTTGTAACTAACTAACTAACTAACTAACCATCACGCCGTTTCCCTGCAGGGGTAGGCAGAGAGGATTGAACGCCACACTCTTCTATCCTGGCACACCACTTTTGCTTCGGCCACATTCATACATCTTCTCATACACGTTCTACGATTGTTGCGGCTTTTAACAGGGCCATCCTCAAATACTTGTAGTACCTGATCGTGCCAGGTCTTTCGCGGACGCCCTCTATTCCTGTTGCCTTCAACATTCGCCTCATATATTTTCTTAACCATCCTTTCCTCGTTCATACGTTCCACATGACCAAACCATCTCAGCACTCCTTTCTTTATTCTATCTACCACACTACAGCCAGCATTGCATTCACTTCTAATTTGTTCATTCCTCACCTATCGACCAATATTTTCTACACAAGCGGTCTTAGTGACCGCATTTCAACCGCATTCACTACTTTCTTCCCTCTTTGCCTTCCAGCTTCACTCCATACATTAAGGGTTGGGCACTAAACCGCCATTATGTACCGCTAGTCTGGCTCTGTTGACAGATCTTATTGGCCATATTGCTTAGTGCACCATTAACTTTGTTTCCCGCAGTTACTCTCCTTTCGATATCATTCTCAGCCTTGCCGTCTCTACTAAACATACTTCCCAAATACACAAACTCGTTCACTTGTTCTAAGCATTCGTTGTTTATAATTACATCACACTTAGTCACTCTTTCGTCTCTCTCGAATACCATCACTTTCGATTTGCTGACATTCATCAAAAGTTCACTCTGCATGCATACATCGGACATCCTGGATACCAAGCACTGCAGATCAGCTTCACTGTTAGCCACTAATACTGCATCGTCTGCGTATAGCAGACAGGATATGGTGAGTCCGTCCATTTTCGCTCCAACTTCTAGATCCTTCAGTTCTTTCATACAATTATCCATATACAGGTTGAAAAGCCATGGTGACATTACGCATCCCTGTTTGACACCTTTTGTAATATCAAACCATGATGTGAATGTCCCATTAATTCTCACGCAAGCACTACTTCCTTCGTACAGGGATGCAATTGCCTGTATGAGTTTACTCTTCACCCCATATTCAGACAAAACCTTCCATAACTTTCGTCTTATCACTCTGTCATACGCTTTTTGGAGATCCACAAAGGCACAAAAAAGTTTTTGGTTCTTTGCCAAAAACTTTTCGGTCATCTGGCGCAGTGAGAAAATCTGGTCCATGCATCCTCTTCCACTCATGAAGGCTCCTTGTACATCCCACACTTTTTCTTTCGTTGTCAACCTCACTCTTTCTATCAAAATTCTCGCATACAGTTTGCCAACAGAGCTCAATAGGCTAATGGCCCGATAATTCGCGCAGTCCATTCGCGACCCTTTTCCTTTGTATAGAGGCATGATAACAGCTCTTCTCCAATCCTTAGGAGTGTAGCTGCCCTCTAAACATTGGTTGAAGAGTCTATGAAGCCACGTGAGTATTACTGGACCACCACCCTTAATGTACTCGGCAGCAACATTGTCATAACCCACAGCCTTGCCATTCTTCATGTGCTTCAATGCTCTTTTAATTTCTTCCACAGTTATTTCATTCACACTGTCGTCACTATTCATAAATCCGTTGGACGCCTCAAAGGAGTCCTCACTCACATTCCCATTACTCTCATACATTTCTTCAAAAAATTCCTTCCATCTATCTTTTATTTCATTCTCGTTTCTAAGCATCTTTCCATTCTTTGACATAATAGCATTCACACAACCTCTTTTCGTACCACTTCGAGACTTTTTAACTTCCTTCCAAAAGATCTTGATATTCTCTTGGAAGTTCTGAGTCAATTTAAGACCCTCGTCCTTCCTCAAACGCTCCTTTCTTTCTTTCACTCCGTGCTTTACCTTTTTCTTACATACAATATATACATCCTTTGCTAGCGTATATCCATTCACATCTCCATTCTTTGATGCCAAGAGGTTACACCACGCTTTTTTCTTCTCATTTATAAGATCTCTAATCTCGTCATCCCACCATGCATCTCCTTTCTTCCTTCCTTGGACGGTCACACCGCACACTTCCTTGGCTGACTCATACAGGCTCTTTTTGATGTGTTCCCATGCACTATCAATATTGAGCTCTTCCATACATTTCTCATTTAACCTTTCAGCGGTTTTCCTTTCAAACTTTTCCCTGGTATCCTTCTCTTGCAATCTTTCGATTTTGACCCTAGTCGGGGCTACCACTGTTTTCTTCTTAGATCGCCACCCATGAAACAGATTCACTCTTGATACTACAAGAAAGTGATCCGTTTCAATTTCAGCGCCTCGAAATACTCTGGTGTCAACAGTGGCGGACCTCAATCTAGAGTCAATTACAACGAAATCAATCATTGACCTTTCATTTCCTCTTTCCCACGTATATTGGTGGATTCCTTTGTGTTCAAAAAAAGTATTGGATACAAAAAGGTTCCACTCCAAACATACTTCAAGCAAACTATCGCCATTTCCATTCGTCCTTCCATCCCCAAATATACCAAGCGCAGACTCGAAGCCATCTCTTCGAGTTCCAACCCACCCATTCAAATCTCCAGCCAAAATCAATCTTTCGCTGTCGCTTTTCATGTCTATGACATCTCTTACACTCGTCCAAAACTCATCTTTCACTTCGTCTTTATCTGAGTTTACAGGGGCATAACCTACAATAAGAAATACCCCAGTGATCCCAATTTTGAAACGGATCCACATGTATTTGTAACAACTTGTATTTATATTAAAAGTATTTGAAAGAGATGCTATATAATTTTAAGAATTAATTAAGATTGAATGTAAAATATTTAGATTTATAATGCCCTCATAAGGCGAAACGCGTCTCAGAAAATTAAAATGATAGAACTTAAAAAATAATATTTTTTATTTCCATGTCTTATTCTTTCTGTTAATCCATATTTGGCGGCCATATTGTTCCTGTGCATAGATTTGAAGACAGATTTTAAATCAGTTTGGTATTGACACCGTACTGTACAATGAACATAAAAAGCTGCTCGCATCTCATATTCTGCTCTCTGCTCAGCATCTCAGCACTCCTTTCTTTATTATGTCTACCACGTTACAAGCATCATCACATTCAAATCTAATTTGTTCATTTCTCACTCTATCGATCGAAAATTTTGCATTCAGCTACATTCAGCCTACTTTCATTCCTTTTTTGCCAATTCCAGGTTTCACTTCCGTACATCAGAGTTGACACTAGAACGGCATTATGTACCGCTAGTCTTGCTTCCTTTGACAGGTTATTATTGGTCATAATTTCATTGAGAGCACCATTTACTTTAATCTCTCGTTTGTGTAATTCTGTAATGTTTTGTATACTAATACTGTTCTCACTTTTATGGACTAACTAACTAACTTACCATCACGCCGTTTCCCCTTAGGGGTAGGCAGAGAGGATAGAGCGCCGTACTCTTCTGTACTGACATACAACTTTCGCTTCTTCTACATTCACATCTTCGCATGCAAGCTCGACGGTTGTTCAGGCTTCTAACAGGACCATCTCCCAGTATCTGGTTGATCTGGTCATGCCACGTCTTCCGTGGTCGCCCTCTCTTTCTGGCGCCGTCAGCACTTGCATAATATATCTTTCTTACCATTCTTTCTTCATTCATTCGCTCAACATGCCCAAACCACCTGAGCGACCCTATTTTTATTCCACTTTTATGGAACGTAGATGTTCTTAACCTTTTGAAAACATTCTCAACAAAACGCAACAGATCACCAAATGTCAATCCTCTGCTCACATTGTTTTGTTTTTACGCTAACGGTATAAGTGTGTCCCTCAGTTTGAAGGGCGCGTGGGGACCCCAGGCCGGGGGAGAACAGGCACATAAGAGTATATAAGATTTAAAGGGACAAAAAAGGTTCCCCCGCTAGCCTTGAAACGGGGCCTGGCTGTTGGGACCCTTATTTTGGTTATCCAGTGGTGCAATCCGACCGGGGCTTATTTAAAAAAAAATATTTTTGAACAAAGGGATTTAAATTAGCAAAGCACAAAAAATCATAGGTACATAAAATACATTCATTTTAGATGTAATTTTACTATGGCTCTCCCACTAGAAAACTCTGTGTTGAGACAGGCAGTACTTAATAAACCTCTTATTTCGTACCACGTTTTTTATTTTATTAAAAATAATCTATAAATATTACATATATATTTATTGCAAAACTATGGTGCAGTTTGTTCGTGAAAATATATAATAGTATATATTATATATGGTTATGACAGTCCCCATGTACAATATTTTTTTTCCAAAAACAACAATTTACAGGAGAGCTGTTTGAAGTTTGGCATTGCATACAAAATAACGTCTTTATACGCTTTTACGTCAGTTTTTTTCTCTGAAAATAAGAAATACCTATTTTTTTAAATTTTGTATTCTAGAGAAGTGTATTTTCTAAGTACATTATGTACTAGACTGTGATTTTAATAATGCAGTGTATAATAAATCTTTAAAAACATCATACAAATATTGAGAATATATTAAATCAAAGTGATCATCATATTTCACAATTCATTGTAATATTTCTTTAATCATATTTCTTTTCTCCATTTTTTGCCCCGTTTAATTTTTTAGTCTCCCCGTTAGTTTGTTAAATAGTTTTGAAATTACGTACTGTTTGATCCGTCTCCTTAAAAGTTATTGTTTTTTTTATTCCTTATTTATCGTGTCCTGCGAGGTTATTAATATTTTCCATATAATCCAGATTTATTTTCAAATAATGCTTGAAATTATTAATCAAATTTTACACAAAAATGAATATTTTTACGGACGGTTAAAAAAGTTTATAACGCGTGCGTTGGTAATATTTACTAACGAAGGGCCATCCGTTATTTGATTGTCGATATACTAACCGATTATTCGTTTATAAGATCGGCGCTTAGACTACGATTTTCACCTAAATATTAAATGAAAGCGAATAGATTCTCAATCAAGATTACCTCTCCTAAACAACAAAACACAAAATCCAGTTATTATGTTCCTAAAAATTTGTAATATCATAAATATTGTTAATAAAACGCACATAGGCTACGATTTTCACCTAAATATTAAACGAAAGCAAATAGATTTTCACCTCCCGGCTCTAAATTTACCGCCGGCCATCTCCCGCCAAGAAAAGGCGGTTAAATAAAGCACCAACAGGCGAAAAGCGTTTTGAATTCGAAAATGGAACAAAGAACATTATTTTTAAACAGTTGGCACCGCTTGTGGACGTTCACTCGCTGTAGGTAGGCAATGTCACAAAAGAAACGTAGGGAGGTGAATACGATCGCGGACAAAATAGAGTAATCGCGAGCAAGTGGAACGGACTTCGGGGTAATTTGGACGAGACAAGTTGCTCGCACGTGTGGACGAGCGCAGGAATAATTCAATACGCGGGATGGAAATGAAACGTGAAATGCAAAGTCGCTGCCACGCCGTCATTTCGACTGGAACAAGGAATGACCGCCATTTTAACATGGAGTATATATTTTTTAGAATTTCTCCCAGTAAAACTGTTTTATGACCCGCGTCCATGGAATGAGATAAATGTCAGAGATTTGGTTGAGATATTTATGGGGTGTCCGGACAATGACGTGCAAAGTAGATAAATAAGGACATTAATTCTCATGTATTTCATTTTAGAGTGTTTCACAAAGCTGAAAAGTAAATAATAACTAAATGTAACGCTTTTTAATCTAATGTACATTAAATAATGTATAATCTCTTTAATATTCGAATCAATCATTTTATCACAACGAAGGTGTATATTGATGAAGAAAAAAATGACGTCCATTCCCTTAGTGAAATAAACGCTTGTGCTACAAAAATAGGACTTACTTGCTGATCTGGAGTGAGATTCGAACCCGTGACCTTTGGATCACGAGGCGAGTGTCCTAACCAGAAGCTCCATTTTTTTATGTGTTCCGTCGTTGGAGATAAACTTTTTCATGGATTACTTTAGATTAGGTTTAAAAAAGCTTCATTTTTCATTATTTTCAATTTTGTTCTGCGTGCTATTTTCTCCATATAATTGTCGAATGTATTATTCTTCTTTTCGTGCCTAGCGATCATTCATGAAATTAATTAAACCTCAAGGTGAAATTGTTACCTTGCGTATTAAACAGATATTATTTTTATTATAATTAATTTACTACGCCATGTCGCCCATGGCACTGTGCTCGGCAGTTGACTGCGGAGCAAAAAAGTTTGCGAATTTTTTTAATAACCTTGCCCGGCTCGTTCCCGGCTACACCCCTCCCAGCCTTCACATCCCGGGACCGCAGCGAGAAGTGACGCCCCCCCCCCCCACCCACCCACCCCACCATCCCCCGGGACCGAAACAGCCACTCGTGAAACACGACCCACTAAAGAGCGACAGGTTGTTTAGGGCCTAAACAAAGACAGCGCTCGCACCTCAGCTCAATGCCCGGGATTGGTGCGGACACATTACCTGAACGTTGAAAATCGTACTTTTTGATTCTGTAATTGCGGTCACGTGACCCCGTGTAACTCTAAATTCAAATCACGTGTCCCATCTCCCCGGGATCTCGGGAATGATTACAATTCAAATTAGTACATATCTACTATCTACCTGGTAACTACATAATATTATAATGTGTAAAAAAAATCTACCCTTAGAAATCAAAACACTACGAGTAGTAGTATACTAACTGTTTAATGCTTATTTATGCAAGGTGTCGTCAGGGGGGTATCCTTCATTTAATTTTGAATAGAAAATATTCTTTATATTTAGGCTGAAATGTCAAAAGTTGCGGAGATAATGCGACATTAAAGTTTGAATTATTTTTGACTTATCTTTTGCTTTAAACGTTAGTAGTAAGTAAGTTTATATCGAATATTAAAAATGTATTCGCTTTGAAACAAGTAAAAAAAATATATATAAAAAATAAAAATAAAAATCTTGTTCTTTCTGCACGGTCACAATCATTTTATTTGATTGCATCAAAGTGAATGAATTTTTGACATTCAATATTACTGGCTACTGGCTATTAGCCACGGACATCCTGTATAACATGGCAAACTCACACTTTTTTAAATGTTGGTGTTATAGACGTACCATTATAAATTAGCGTGCGAGGGAGGGCGTCCCTATCACGTAACAGAAGTTTCCAGGGTGTAAATTCATTACACAATACATAATGTACAGAAAATTATTGAGGAGGCCAAGACCCACCAAGGGTTGTAGTGCCAAGAATGATGATGATGATGACCTAAAGTACAAAATGTCCAGTGACCGGTGTCGAAGCCTTTAATAGAAATTTGATCGGGCAACACAAAAGAAACAAACCAGTAATGGCGGCCGCTCTATCTGTCAACCTGTCAATCGGTAATATCGGTCCATTATTTGCTTTTTCAGCTTCGCAAAACTTTAATACTTCATTGGCAATTGTTCTTGCACCATCCCGGACTGTTTAGGATGTTTTGGACATAATAATTCAGTGTATATTGGAAATCAAGATGTCACAGCTCACGCTCAAATACGAAACTGAACTGAATGACAGGGCGAGGGGTTACCGCTGGGTGCGGGCAGGGCGGATTTTAGTTCCAAAGTCGCCGCACGCCAATTTACGTTGGGCAAGCAATAGTCATCAATTACATAATTTTAATTCTTTTCAACATAAATCCAAATTTTTTTTAAACTTATTCCAAAGTCGCATTTCCGTTGAATGATGAAGTTGTGATCTCTCAACTAAGAGTAATGACGGTAAAAAATGATGAGCTGTTCTTTCTAATGCTCTCCATGTGAGCCTAGTGGGGGACTAACTGTTTGATAATGAAAATGTGCAAGATATTTGCTTTGACGTACTTCAACACAGTATGAAGAAGAATAGGATTCGACAGAATTTTATTTTTAAGCGCATTTAAGAAAATAATCTTTGGACAAACACGAATTACAGTTGTTTCTAAGTTTGAGCATATCTCAGAGAGGATTGAATACAAGTTTTACCTCACAATATTCAAGACTATTCACAACATGGCCCCTCAATATATTACCGACTTCTGCATTCCATTTTCCGCAAATAATAGACAGTTAATACTTCGCTCAACGTCAACATCCAATACAAGTAGCTTAGTTGATGTAAATCTCATCCACAAAACTAACTTCAGTGACCATGATTTTGCGGTGGTTACCTTTCAAACAGACAGACAGACAACTTACCATAGTTCAAAAACACAATCAAGCGCATGTAAGACACACACATTTACACAATCGTGCAAAAATGTTCTTAAATTTTCACGGCTGTTCAGAAACCTCTGATTTGTGTTTTCTGGGATACAAAAGGTCGGCTAGAAAGGTCTTACAACATGGCACAATATCCCAAATCATAAAAAATCTAATAGAATCAGACCGATACAATAGTACTTAATGTCTCTACTCCAAGTATGCCCTCCGCGGAAACAATAGATTTTCCTGGTGCTATAGTTTTAACCATTAATTCCATTTTTTTTGCATATAGGTATAAAAGTAAATAAGTTTTTTAGCTATTTAGTTGTTTTGTAAATTAATGTTTATGAATAAAGTCCCCTTGAGATGACATACAAGCTCGACGATTGTTGACGCTCCTAACAGGACCATCCTTCTAATTAATCTAGTCGTGCCACGTCTTTCTCTCTTTCTGGCGCCGGTAACACTTGCGTCATTTTTTATCATTCTTTCACACATACTTCTAAGTAATCTCATTTCCACTATATTCAGTGAATGGTATCCACCGCTTACCCAGGACCGATCTAAGAGCAAAGCTTCCATATCGGTCCTACTCAATCGTCTCCAGGTTGACATTTTTTTCAACTAACAAGCAGGACCGTGCTGCTCCGCACCGGTCGTATAACCGTTGCGAAGTGGCACGGCCGCTCCAACAAAACCATTCACTGTCTCCGCCTTAAGATATGTCTTTATTAAAAAACAAAATACATAATTATAATACATAAAATACAAAGAAACAAAACAGTAACATACTAGTAAGAAAAGAAAAATAATACAAAATAACAAAAAAATAAAGGGATCCCAAATTAATAGAAGCGTAAATAAAACAATTCAAAGAAGTACAATAAAGTACATATAATGATAAAAGGAAATAATACTTAAAATAAATTCTTTAAAATAATAGACGAACTCCCACAGCAGCGGCAGTGGATGGCTTCAAGTCGAAGACAGGACAAAATATAAATCAAAAAGAACAAACCGCTCCCAACAAGGGGAAAAATAAAGATCCACTATATTCAGTTAAAACCTAAGCTTTTTCTTCGCACATTTTGAGTAATTGTCACTACTGTAGTCATTTATTATATCTGATGATGGGAAGAGCAGCTACCCTCAAGCTACAACTCAACTCAACTTATGTGCGATACTTGCAAACTTGAGTTTTGAGTAAATTAAAATAACGATTTATGAGTACATGTCTGAGGCACATGTTTCTTGCTACCCCTGAATGGAATAATGTTTTTCTAGTTCGAAAAATATTCATGAATTAAGTTAAATAAATAAAAACCTCCCCAGTGGGAAAGCGAACCCCAGATTACCGCGTGACGAGCGGGAATATTAACCACTACAGACAGATGTGAACGAAACGTGAAATTGGATGTTTACAAATATCTTATGCTCTTTATTAATGAGCTCTTTAATAATGTAACTTATTTTTAAGTTCAAGAGTGTATATATTTTTGAAATAAAATTCAATGTAAGCATTATTTTTATTAATATTCTATAAATAATAATATTTTTTATGTTTAATTTTTATTATCCGTTCCCAGACACTTGTTATTTTTCATATATTGTGGTTTGCCTTTATTTCTTTGTTTACTTTATGCTTTATTTCTATTTTATGAACATTCCCATTTTCTAATGTATTAATTAACAATATTTTTATGTGTATGTTCTGAGAACACAATTGTACACACAGATGAATAATTATTAATTAAGATAAATTATAAAAGTCTCATAGAGACGAAGATTTTTATATGAGAAATATGTATGGATTTTATAGGATGGCCCAAGGCTTATGAACTGTATGAGATGGCTAAAGCAATCACTTTACGCAATGTAACGTTCACTGATTCTAACGAAAGAAAATCCACACATTAATAAATTTTTGAAATTTTTATATATGTTCTAAATAAATTTCTTTCGTATATCCGAATGGACTATGCTAGAAGCATTTACAATCCTTCTTATGACATAGCATAAACAGAATTTGCATATAAATAGCTTCCCTGTGAGACTTCTATAATTTTTCTTAATTTATAATTTCTTACTTTATTAATGCTAATTTATACTAATTTATTTATTTATTATATTTTTGCATCTCATTGATTATTTCATAATTATACATATATTAAATGCGCACAATGAGCATTTTTAATAGATTTGAACTTATTAACTTTTCCTTCTGTATGCCTTTGCCTTCAAAAATTTAATACTCTGTATAATATAAAATAACAAATATAAATTAAGGCATTAAATTCTAGCAGAAAAATGTAATTACACACACAAGATGAAAGTGAATATGAGGGTATAAGATAATATTTCAAAATTTTCTAACCCTAACCTAACCTAAAAGGTTAGGTTGCAAAATTTTCTAACGCAGTTAGGGTACCCGTTGAATAAACAATAGTTTATGTCAAAATTGCAACAGAATAATCCTTATGATATACAAACCACGTTTTTCCACTTGACGATAAAATCTCATGCCCACTTAAAAAGCTACACCGTGGTCGATTTAACGTTACTGCTACAAAACAGCAGGAAAAACAGGAGGGGTTCTGAGAAACTGCGTCATTTTCCTCTTCCAGAATATCGGCTTCGGTCTCCAGCCGCCCGTACCCTCCTCCTCTTCTCCCCCCTTTCTCCTTACCATCTTCCGACAATTCGTGCCTCATCTTTTCATCATAATTCCAGTGTGCAGCGATTCGCGTCATTTAATCAGAGGTCGAAGAACTTTCGTCGCAGTCAAACCCAACCTAACCTAACCTAATTGAAAACTCAGACTGGGAACTAAAAAGATAATTGTTCTTTATTATCGTGCGTTTTAAGAAAAACATAATACACGCTTGACAGGGAACTTGCTACCAATGTTCACTGTGGCTGTAGCGTTGTATAACTTTTGCTGCAGCTATAGTATGGACTACTGAAATAGTATTTATGCTGGACTGCAGAAATTTTAGCTGAGTAGATTACAATCTATTCTGAATGCGGCAAATACCCGCGTACTGAGAACTCTTTACAACTCCTTGGTGCGAAGTAGACTCGAGAGTGACTCGATGATTAGGGGGCCACATGAGCTTAAGTACTCACTTATGGTAGAGAAAGTACAAAAAAAGTTTCTAAGATATCTCTACATGAGTGAGTACGGGCATTATCCTTGACTCTTCCCAATCGAGTTCCTCCACGGTATGCTTGGCTACAACAGTTTAGAGACTAGAAGGAATGTGTATCTGATTACGCATTTTTATCGATTGTTGAGCGGTATGATCGATAATCCTGAAATTATGCGGAGCATTGGTTTGTATGTTCCCGATAATTACCTAAGACAGCGTCAGCATAGATTGTTTCACATTCCAATATACAGGACCAACCTGCCAATGGTTATGCCTGTTGGAAGAGTTACTGCTATGCTAAACAATATTACTCTGGATATCGATCTGTTCCATGTGTCTGAGAGGGTATTCCGAAGCAGGATTCTCCTACACCTTTCATGTAAATGATTTTATGTTTAATATTTGCTTTATATATGCTTATATAATTCTTACTTATTTATAACATTTATGTATTAAATTTTATGTTAGTAATGTAAATGTTATATTTTAAAAAAAATTGAAAATTGAAAAAATTGAATTGAAATTGAATCACGGATAACATATGGAATATCAAAATTCTCACACGTAACATTATTTTTTCATGATCTGCATTCTGTTTCCCTGAAAGAGTGGAATTCAAATTATGTTGGTTGATAAAATAATACATTGCGCCTCTGTATTTTCCTGAATGGTATATCTATGTTAAACTCAGGTGTCTTTCTTCTTCTTCTTCGCTTCTACTTCAGCTGCCGATCCATTGCCAGAAGACTAAGTTTAGTGAACGGGTCCGATTCATTTGTCTGGATTTCAATGGTCCTACGTGAACTTTGACATCTACCATAAATTCATTTTTGATCTTTTTCTGCGAATACATAGAAAGTATTCTTATTCACAATACAAAATTTAAAAAAAATCTTTCTACATTTCTCAGAAGAAAAATCTAACGTAAAGGCTGACAGTTACTTATTTTGTGCGTAAAGCCAAACTTCAAACAGCTCCCCTGTAAAATCGTTTTTTTGTAGATGTCATAGTTTACGTAGGGACCGTCGATTTACGGATACAGGTGACAGGTCCAAAAAAATTATATAAAAAAGGCTGAAAACGCACCCTTTCGAAAAATCATTTCTATAGAATATTATAAGTTTGCAATTTTATTATATAATTTACAAGAATACAATTTTAGTATAAATACTAAAGAGATTTTGTTACGAAAATGGCGCAACATAAATTATCCATTTTTATAATTATAGTGCTGTATAATTTCAGCTGTGGCTTCTGGGCCTCTCTGCTCTATTGGAGACAATGGGCTTTTTACTCTATTTCATTTTTTATCTAAAATGATTACTTTTGTTTTATCTAAAATGGTAATGGTACTATTACAAATATAATAAATAAATGTAAAAAGGCTAACAATGGAGGACATTTTAAATTAAGAACATTTGTCGATAGTTAAGGTATACGTACTGTAATGTATATAATTTTCTTTCGATATCTTTCCTCACAAAATTACACAAACAGTAATAAAAATCAAATTTTCCAATCTTTTTGCCTTCACCAATTGGATGTTATTAGCCATTTCAAGTATACATTTATAGGTTCGTTGACGTTCTTTCCCATATTTCTTGAAAAAATTTCTAAAAAAACTTATTTACCTAGTATAAAACAGTTTCTTATTATTGCATTTGTTTTTCGGTAGGTACCGTGTAGATACTAAATCCACAAAAAAGTTCTCTGGGGACATAAAAGGACATTATTTATTTCACTTTTCGAACACGCGAGATTCGTGGCTTTCCGAACATGTGAAATTGTAAAATGTGTCAAAACGCGAGCTTGACGTATGTGGATAGTGGATAAAATATGCATCAACAGTGGTGATGGTGATGGATATGAAATATTATTTGTTAAATAACTTTTTTTCACACATATTTCATTGAGTAATCAATGTTTCCCTATACCTAAGAGTAGGTAATCTTACAGGAAAAATGGAAAGGCAGTGACATCTGACAAGCAACCAAATTTACTAAACCATCACGCCGTTTTCGTAGGGATAGGCAGAGAGAATAGAACGCCATATTCTTCCATCTTGGCACACCACTTTTGCTTCGGCCACATACATCTTCTCATTCATGCTCTACGGTTGTTGAGGCTTTTAACAGGGCCATCCTCCAATACTTGTATTATCTGAGGCTAAATCCAAGATAATGGTCCCATTGCACATACAACGAAAATGATTATTTCACTATATTATTAAATGTGCTAATAACAAAATGAAGGATAATTTACGTTTAAAAAGTAAGTATTAAATAAGATATTACACTTTAAAGTTTCGAAAAATGCACTGCATATTTTGACATTTCATAGGCAATATATGAGGTTAGGTTAGGTTATTAGGTTTGGTTTGTTTAATTTAGATTACGATTATTTTAGTTAGATTAAATTAACAGGACATTAAATTATATAGTGATATACACAATTATATATATACACAGCCAGCATTACATTCACTTCTAATTTATTCATTCCTCACTCAATGGACCGAAGATTTTCCACACAAGCGCCTTAGTGATCACATTTCCACCGCATTCAGTCTATTTTCATTCCTTTTTTTGCCAATTCCAGGTTTCACTTCCGTACATCAGAGCTGGCACTAGAACGCCATTATGTACCTACCGCTAGTATTGTTTCTTTTGACAGATTCTTCAGTCACTTTCATTTCGATATCCTTCTCAGCCTTGCCTAACTACTAGGTACTTCCCAAGTACACAAACTCATTCACTTGTTCTAAGCAATCGTCGTTTACAATTACATCACTTAGTCATTCTTTCTTCTCTCTTGAACACCATCACTTTCGATTTTTCTGACATTCATCAGAAGTTCACTCTGCATGCACACATCGGACAATTAAATGGCAATGTAATGTAAAATTTCTTATTAATATAATTTTATTTCTTCTTATAAAATATAAGATGAAATAAAATATATAAGTTATTCTGTTCTACAAAATATGCTCGAAATCGGGAAGATGTTTACTCTATATACTATAGGTATATAGGGATATTTTTGCTAAATTTTTAACTCATAGGCGATGAACATAACTCCACCGAAGAAATCGAAAAATTAATGTTCAAAACTTTAAATATTAATTTGAATACGTCTGTTTGATGGAAATTTCAGACAATACCCTGTCGTTCCAAGAGCGCGATGTGTTAATTAATAATTTTGTGAAGGGAAAATTAAGAATTCACAACATTATGACATTTGGGGAAGGGGGAGTAAGATGTGTAGGTATATAAAAAAAATGCATCCATTTTATTTCACGAAAACTGCCGCAGATGCGTCGCAGCACGTTTTTGCACGAAACAAAAGGAGGGAAATATAAATTGTCTTCTTCGGCCAACATTTGGGACGGTCGTGAGGAGCTTAAACGTTCCCTTTTGACCGGGGACGGGCAATAATGACGGGCGCCCACGGCCGGGTTATCGCCATTTTGAATCGGCCAGCACGACTTTTTATTGCGAACGGGTCAAACCAGTTCCAAGCACAACACCGCGCACACACGCGCGCGCACGCACACGCTCGCGGCGGACGCACATGGAACTGGTTGCCCTAAAGTCTCGAAAAAAGGAACAATGGCGGCCGTGCGAGCCGCGCGGCTGTAGATGGGCGAGGTTAGGGCCGGCGACAGTTCTGGGAAACCATTTGCCGCGCGCTTTCCCGCCGGGGCGCGCTTCATTGTATCGCGGCAGGAAAGCTGTTAAACTGACATTAAATTTCAAAGATGACGCGAGCGTGCCTGTCGCTTTTACGGCCTTGGAGACTTATTACTCTGTAGGTATTAGCGGAAACCTACGCGGCCAGCATTTCCATAAATAAAATCAATTTCGTTTTAGACATTTTGTTTAAGATGATCGAAATTCGTAGCGTAAACTCACAACAGATTAGTAATTTCGCTGAATACAGTACTTTATGTGCTAAGATAGTAGACACAAGATACCAGTGGGTGGATTTGGAAGTGCTCCGGCACATGGAAAAGGACCGAGAAGTACTGCGGATCATTAACATGAAAAATCTTGGGTATCTCGGACAGATTCTTCCTACATCTTCTTCCACTTTTTTTCTTCTGGTTCTTTTTCCACTTTTTCCCCTAGATGATGAGTTGGTTAAGACTGTAGCTTAAGAGTATAGATAGCTCAGATAATTTGACTACGCTATTGTAGGTTAAGTAGTAAAATAGTTAAGCTATTGTATTTTGCTATTACTTTGTGGTTATTCATTATGAGTATAATTAAACGAATTCACTTTGTTTATCACCACTTAATTTTTGGTAAAACCAACCGGTTTCGGAGACAACGTTCCTTCGTCATTATATTTGAGTAATGTTAAAGATAAAGATCACAAATTGACTCACTTGTGTTTATAAACTTAAATTTAATTACTGTCTCTCTTTTAATATTGGAAAAACGAGTCGTAATTTTGATATTAGGATTAAAGAACATACAATATGCGTAAATAATTCAAATTTTTCCTAATCTTCCAATCATATTACTGAGAATAACCATAGTTTTAATAAAAATACAGGAGTCAATATTCTTCACATTGATAGTAAAATTAGACGTCTAAATAATTTAGAAGCCCTAGAAATTAAGAAAGCCATAATAATAATGAATCTATTATAAATAACCAAAAAATCTAACTTACAGTCTTATCTTGAATATGTTCTCTTTTACCAAAAATTAAGTGGTGATAAACAAAGTTAATTTGTTTAATTATTGTAAAATAGTTAATTATTTATTTTTACTAAAGCTTTAGTGCTTTTCCAATAAGAAGTTAGAAAACTCTAATATGTTACTGGACAACCACCTGAATTGTTATTAATCTGTTGGTTTTGAAGTTTAGCCAACTTTAAAAAACTACATTAGACCGAACTTTAACACCAACACGTCCCAGAGGTTCTGAACTTCTGCCTTAAAGGATACACTATGATCTCGGGCGTAACACATTTATTTTTATTTTTTAATGCCTTGTTGTCTGGAATAACAGCGAGTTACTGATAGCCTTTTATTCCCTTTTTATGCATAGGAAACATTTAGTAGGGAGCCGGGCTGCGGGCGCGATTGCTAGCTATTCAATGTCAAGTTAAATTTAATGTTAATGTTTACTTTTGAATCAATTACTTTAATTCCGTATATGAGAGTCTTAGGTATCCTTACTTTTGAATTCTTGTCTCGTTTCTCACCAAAATAAGTTCTCATTTTAATTCATTTTTTTCATGTTCATTCTTATTCCGCGCGGTACGATTTCGGAAGCGCATAAATAATATACCTACAGGATTATTTGGAAAACATTAATAACCTCGCAGGACTATATTCCTGCCTTGATTATGAGTCGAAAATGTTCTAGCTATTATGACCTAATATCAATAGTTATGGAGATATGTGACATTTTTTTTCAATATTTTTGAATTATTTTTTTGTAAAACGTTGGACTACCATTACAGTAACTTATATAGAATATGAATCATATTTATGATTCTAATAGTGTTTATGTGAGCCATTACATTACAAAATATGGGCAATTATATTTTTGGAATTTTTTTTGTGTGTACCTGCTGTATGACATTATTTTCCACGCAATTTTGATGTCCTCTTTGAGTGTTTTTTTTTTTTTTAATTATTTATACAATATTTTAATGTTGAAAATAATATCGTATGACACGTACACACAAAAACAAGTTGTTAATAAATATAATTGCACATATTTTGAAATGTTTACTTTGTAGTTTATCCTGAAGAAGGAAGGCAGTTCCGAAACCGGTTGGTGTACCTAACCAAAAATAAAATGTTTTTTTATTTATTTATTTCTTAAGTTAGTTAATATTACAATTTGTATATTAACCAGTATTTAACACTTTACATTCTTAAATCTATTACTAATATACTATTCATAATAACCTACATATTTAAATTTACATCTAATCTAATCTATGGTATAATCTATAATAAATAATACATCTTATGCTCTACAATTCTATACTATTTTTTCAATTATTATAGCATTTGTTTTTAAATCCATTCATCTTATTTATATTCTTCACGTTTTCTGGCATCTCATCACATATTTTTACACCTCTGTACATTAGACAATTCCATGTATATGTTACAGTGAATCTGTTTTTCTGGTGAGTCCATCATTCACTGGCATTTTAGAGAAATTATGTTCAAGGTCATTCTTATCATATTCAAAGAGTTTTTCACCAATAGAAATGAATACAATATTTTAACTTCTACTTACTAGTGAATTTATTGGTTTCCGAACTGTCAAAATTAAATTTGACAAGTCTGAAATCCGTTTCCGTAAAAATCTATGCTTTTAAACGAACTTTTATTTATCCAAATTGAAACAACCGAAACAACCGGGCCTTGAATAACAATTTAATAAGTTATTGCGTGAACAAGGTTCTTATTGCATTATTAATTTCTTTTGTGCATATGAACATTATGTAGGTAACGGATATTATTAAAATAGTCATTTTGAAATGTTGAAAGTTTCGGCTGCACCAATTCTTCATTATATGATTTTATAACAAGATTCTAATGGCACATGGACCTAGTTTTTCAAAATATATTTTGCGTTTTGTGTCTCATTCTACACTAGTCTAGTCCAAAGTCACCACAAAGCGACAGTATTTGTAATTTTTATCCTTTGAGCGATAGAATATTCTCTATTCTGTGGCGATAGTTCTGTTTCTCGAACTGTCACACTTCTGGACTGGTAACTAAAACGTAATATATTTTTAAAATTTTAATCGCGAACACTTACGAAATTCTGATCATCTTATAATTCAAAAGACAGTCGATTAAACTCATAAAAATGATACGGTGTGAGCAAGCTTCACGTCTGTCACCGACGTCGAGCCGAGTAAGTTTGCGAACTTAAAAACCGCGCACTTCGTGTTGTACGTCTACCACCCACTTTACACAGCGCAAACAAGAAGCGCGATTACACATTTTTGATAAAAAGATAGAAAATTGGAAATGCGGAAGAATCTGAATGAATTCAAACGTAAATGATGACTTAGAATCTCTTTGATTTTTTGTATTTTTCGCATCGAGTATTTGTTACTTGACGCACTTTTAAAGGTTCGTTTAAAATTAATAATACCAGGTGCATGTTTATTTATGTTTCTATATTTGTAAGAAATAAACTTTTGTTGTATTGTTATAAAAAAAAACATATTTAATAAACTTAATTGACAAAATACATATTCATTAATAAAAATCTTCCCTTTTACATGGTGACATAACCTCGTTTTGTTCCGGCAGTCGTCAGATATCATAAAAAACCCGAGTGCGCGATCTTCCAGCTGACACCTTACTTCGCGATTCGTATTCGTTTTGCGGTGCCGCTGTCCTATTTTAATTTAGGAGTTAAAATAGGACCGCAAAATTAATAAAAATCGCCTAGTGAAGTGCCGCCTTTATACTTTCTACGCTTTAAGAATTACGTGTACAAATTGATAGTTTCACCGATATATTGTCTATGCTTTGAGTAATGCGCGCATTCGTAAACAAAATACATTTTCACGGATAATGTGTAGTGAATCTGAGAATTCGTTGAATTAGATGTTTTCACTGCCCAGACTCTGCCCGACCGGGAAGAGTACATTTCTACTAGTGAAAGTGTAGTCTCACTAAAAATGCAAATTCGCTGTAACGTATATACTTTTTTCTTATATGGCAATCTTATTCTATTCCTATTTCTGGTATTATATGTATTGTATGTACATCACTATTTACAATAATTTTGTTCAAAAAATATTTTGCCATTTTTGTTATGAGAACGTTATAAAGAACGTATTTTTTTAATTTCCATCCAATTGAATTTGTGTTTAATGGAATTTGAAGGTTAAAAAAACCCTAATATTTATGCATTTATTTGATCCCCTTGCCCTTTAGCCAGGAAACTTTTGACGGGCCGTGGGGCCGGATGCCGGATGTGGAAGCTAATGAACATCAATATTTATAAATGTTTTCTTAATTTAACTTTAAACGGTAATAGAACACCACGGCGGTACTTGGAGACCGTTCGAGTAATGTTAGCCGTTCAGCACCGGATCGTGTGTACACCAATTGTCCTTATACTATAATAATAATAATAATAATAATAGTTGGATCATTTGTATAGTCCCGTTTTCGTGAGTAGATACTTTAAGGGCGCTTCACACAAAACAACGTACTGACTAAAAACGCTTATTGGCTATTGTCAAGAATACAACCGAACTTGAATTTTGATGAAAGAAAAATTGTTCCTGGTGTAATAAAGGGTCCTGATTACGTAAATGAAGTCAAATTTTCCCGCTTGCTGGTTTAAAAGCAGTTATTTCAAGTTGAAAAATTATAAATTTTGACACTTCCACGCCATAAATGCATATACAAAATATATGTTTTTGCTGTTTCATTCATAGAAATTGATAAATCACGTTTACCATAAGTGGGCCCATTCATTATCAAACATGTCAACTATACGATCCTGCAATACGCCAGCGCGCGACGAGCTGCGCCGCGCCCCGTGCAATATAATGTATGCCCCACATTACTTAAGAAAATATCATTGCGAATTTGAATCCGTTTTTAACAAAAAAATTTCCTTTTCCCTACCGGATACGTCATCTAGATTTATTTCCGTTTTTAACACAAAATTGGCCTTTTCCCACCGGATACGTCATCTAGACTTATTTCCGTTTTTAACACAAAATTGGCCTTTTCCCACCGGATACGTCATCTAGACTTATTTCCGTTTTTAACACAAAATTGGCCTTTTCCCACCGGATACGTCATCTAGACTTATTTCCGTTTTTAACACAAAATTGGCCTTTTCCCACCGGATACGTCATCTAGACTTATTTCCGTTTTTAACACAAAATTGGCCTTTTCCCACCGGATACGTCATCTAGACTTATTTCCGTTTTTAACACAAAATTGGCCTTTTCCCACCGGATACGTCATCTAGACTTATTTCCGTTTTTAACACAAAATTGGCCTTTTCCCTACCAAATACGTCGCCTACACTTATTTCCATTTTTAATACAAAATTGGCCTTTTTACTACCTGATACAATATCTAGACTTAACATAAATTTTCTATGGTTTCTTGTTTTATTATATGGGCATCTATAGCGTGAAGTGTCAAAATGTATCATTTTTAAACTTGAAATAACTGCTTTTAAACCAGCAAGCGGGAAAATTTGACTTCATTTATGTAATCAGGACCCTTTATTACACCAGGAACAATTTTTCTTTCATCAAAATTCAAGTTCGGTTGTACTCTTAACTTATTCCCGCTTATTTATGGTTGTCTAAACAAATGCATCTTTAGTCGTTTTTTGAAATGTGGTAAGCTGTCTGTCCAACCACCGCGAAAGCACGGTCACCGAAATTGGTTTTGTGAACGCGATTTACTTCAATCTAACCTAACCTAACCTCTTTGTATTCATGATTCATGATATCATTTTAAATTATTTTTTGTTCAAAGTAAGCAAGAAATGAATGGTTTTTGCAGAAATTATGATAATTACGGAGATAATTACAACTGCGCGTGTTCACTGATACTCATTTGTCTTTCGTCTCTGAGACTTGCAGGTAAAGATGGGGTTGAATTGCACAAATTCAACGCGTCAATGAATCATACAAGACGACTCGCACCTGTGTATACGCCCTGTATTGAAACACTTTATGGTGCGGAAATTTCACTAGAAATCTACACTTAACTAAAAACATTGAAACTGGGTGACGGTAATTTATCGTATATTAGTTTAAAATTGCAAATTACATCTCTTTATCAATATTATAAAAACAGCACAACGATACAAGACGCTTTCAGCAAGAAAAAACAATAGAACCTCTTGTTTTCTCCTTTTTTCATATCACACAAGCTTTCTGTTGTTTTAAAAATGTTCTATTTTTCAAACCTCAAACAATCTAAAAACAATAAAGAAGGTACCTACCTACATTCCATTGCTTCCAAACTATCTGAGGTTTAAAAAATGGAACATTTCCAATGTGCTGATTACATTATACACTATTTTAAATTTTATATAATTTATTGCTTATTATTGTTGATAATTAATATTATGTACTTATTGATTTTCATCTGTCTTTCATACTTTGTTTTTCACTTTTTTTATTGCTTAATATTGTTGATATTTATTATTATGTAATTATTGCTTTTCATACTTTTGTAATGTACCTATACCAACCATTATATAAATCAACATTGTATAGGAATGATAAACATGGAATAAACATTTTAGTTTTGTAAACAGAAATGTAAATTCCAATATTAATATCAATTAGAGTCCCTACAACGACCCCGGTCTTATCATAAAGTAACTTTGACCCGGAGCCGCCCGATGTTCCATACTTATCATCCTAATTGTTTGGATTAGAATTCCATATAAGCAGAGTCTTGTCTCTAACTAGATGCATTATTGATCAGTCTTCACATAGATTCAGTAGAAGTAGATTGACTACGGGAGTGTTCACATCAATGTAATTGTGCTTTTATTAATTGTTGTAATTAATCCAAAATAAAAAGTAATCTCAACCATCGTGTTAGAGTATTATTTCTGTTAAATAAGACCCTTTGGAAGAGACGGAAGAGGGTCGTTTACAGTGGTGTCAGAAGTGGGATTGATATTTCAACCAAGTATCATATATATCCCAAAGGCAACGTCCAGGAAAAGTCTTGATAGATCACTGAAATCCAGAGAGTTCAAGTCCTTTTCAAACTCATCTACCTGTGCTGTGGAAGCGAGTCTGCTGCTAGAAGGAAGAAGATGAAGACAACTACAACTTTATTCATGTAAGTCGCAATCATTGTTGTGTTCACTCCCCGTGCAAATTTTGTGTTCAAACATTCAAAACTCAAGTTTTAAACTATCAACATATTCAAGAAATAAAAAATTAATAAGTGAAATAATAATACTTCAAGATGTCTGTAAAGAAAGAAGAAACCACCAAAATCAACAAGTGTATAGATTTAAATATTGCAGAGAAGATGTTAATCAAATTTGATGGAGATAAAACAAAACTTTTCGAGTTTTTGGACAATAGTGAAAAAGCCCTTCGATTAATAGATAAAAATTTAGAAAATATTTTGTACACATTAATAGAAAGTAAGATTACTGGTAATGCTAGAGCACTAATAAGAAATAGAAACTTTGAAAATTTTCCTATGTTAAAATCACATTTACTAGCCGCGTATTCAGATAAACGAACAAACAATCAATGTCAACTCGAATTAAATTCCTGTACTCAAAAACCAAACGAAAATGTCATTTCGTATTCTACTAGGGTAGAAAATTGCTATATAAAATTATTAAATAATTTATC
>JADDOH010011822.1:0-44875 GCA_016648135.1 Agrypnia vestita
AAGCTCGACAATGTCGATAACAGATCTATTTTATTTCTGGCAATCGAATAATTGAAATTGAAATTACTTCTCTCTGAATAACGCTGTATTTATTTAGGAAATAATTTATGTTTGCTTTTAGATATATTTATATGTATTCTATTCATTAGATGTCAAAAATTCTTAACCATAACATTTTATTTGTTGATCAATGGTACTTTATACACGCCTAGTATTATTACACTAAAACTTGAAATTTTATATTTCTGACATAGTGTGTGCATACATTTTTCTAAATGGTGTATCTTATAGTACGTAGAACATGCATATTACCTGGAGCTTGTTTATAAGAATATCCATCCAGGAAATCTTTACCCGAAAATTTTGCATAACTGGTCACCATTATGATATTACATCAATATATTTTAATTATTCTCTTCTAGACTATTTCCATAGCATCGGCGAGCCTATTTAAGATTTCACACAAACATTAACATTTTTTAAATGCGGCGTAATATAACTCTTTGTACTCTAATGTTTCTCTAGAACTATCGACCAGAATCAAAGACCTGTTGATGGTCTGTTTGTTAAAAAATAAAAATGAGATAAATAAATATCATTAATTCCCATCTCCTATCCAAGATATGTATGAAGTCCTCAATATTACATTATCCGTAATTGGATATTTAGCCTAGCGTAGATTTTCATATCTACGGAACCCGAGATTGGTTACAATAAATTAGTGAGATTAGTTTGGTAAGCTCGGGATTAGGTTTAATCGCATTAGTGCAGGTAAGATAGCTATGCACACGTGAATCGCAAGGTACGGCGCAATTAGTTTTGCTACCTGTTAGCTTGCATCCTATCGCTTTTACTACGATCTTAGACTAAAAACCTTAAAATTTCAATCGTATAAACATTTTTTGAAATATCACCGTTTTTCTGAATTTCCATGTCAAACTTTGTAACTCACAACCACAGTATACCCAGAACAGTAGTTTATCTCCGGCCAGTCGGCTAGTTATTAGCCTACTCTTGCTTTGACGCTAGGGTTGTCACTTTATTTTTAATCCCTTTCTTTTAACTCGTAGCGTCTGAGATTCCAACGCATAAGGTAGACACTAAACCCGAATAAAATTCAATTATTTTAATTGTTCAAAAATTGATGTGCCGATTTTAATGTTTATGTGGTCCTTTTCGAACTCTTTGCGAAAGACCTGCTCCATCCTCTCTACATTGGCAACAAAGTCATGAGTGAATTTCGATCTGTCGCATAATTCTGTAATTAGTATACCTAGTTTCTGCACTTAAATTGCAAGAACGCTGATTAACATCAACGTAGACTTTTAAAAACTCACAATCTTTGTGATAATCAACACACCTTTTTAGTAAAGCACCACAAACATAAAAAAGGCATTTTTTTCAGGAAGCGCATTTTTTTTCTAAAGCGGCGGCTGCGAGCGCGAATGGCACCGAAGGCACGGCCCTTACTGCCGCCGCCTTGTGCCCCCATATTCTATGTCAATATATGCATCACAGTGCGTGCGTACACGAGAGGTGTTCTACTCGAAACAATCTCTGAGAAACGGATTTTGATCTCAAGAATTTTTTTAAAAACAAAACACCATTTCATAGAGATTCGTCATCTCACGCCTCACTCAACGCTTCTTATCCGTCTGTCAAATGAGAGTCCATTGATCATTTATTTTTCGGTGGTCAGTTCGGTGAATTTGAATCTAACCAACAGCAATGAAACCAAAATAACATAGTGAGATGTATCTCAATTCTTAACTTAATATCTGAGACATCGTATCTCTTTCCACGGACATGGGCAATAACGTTTGTGGTCAGTAGTTCCCAGCTTATAATAGACATTAATGTCAACGCCCTTAAACCCAACCTTACACAATTAACTTAACCTACGTAGGGTCCCCTATGGCAAATATGATTGGCAGTTAAATGGTTAATAGGCAATCCCAAAGCATGACTAAATCAATAGGGTAGATATTAGATATACCACTGGAAAATCAAAGTTAACCAGATAATGCACAGATAGGAATTTTTATACAGAATGAACATTCAGAAATATTGTTCACAGTTACCGCAGTCAAAAGTATAAGAATCTCTTTTTTTGCCATAAACTTACATAATATTTATAACAGCAGCGTACACTAGGTAGGGACTAAGGCTATGCTGCTTATACCGGAGCTGTAAAAATATGGCTGTTTTGTCACTTATATTTTTTCGTCCTTGAAAAATACTAATTTTATTCCAATGTATTATTAAAGATGAATTCTAATTAAGTATTATGAGGATAAAAAATATTTATTGGAACGTATACTTTCAAGTCCCTTTCAAATGTCAAATATCAATTGCGTCGTTGTGCAACACGTCCGTTCAAGCGAAGACGTGTATTTAGAACACCGCAGAGCGTGAGAGATAACTTTAAGCTTAGTTCGTATAAATTTGTGGAAAATTTAGCGAAAAACTATGCGAAACATATGCGCATATTTATTTATCATTTGTGAATTCTTCCACTAGATGATTCTAGTTAACACATTAACATTGTATTATTGAAAAATTATAAATAAATGAAGACACTATTTTGTATTTTCTACAACCTTTATTTGACACGAGTATGAATGTTTCAGAAACTTCAGGTGAGCGTAGACTGAAGTTTGCAATCTGGTGTATGGATCCAGTCGAAATGGAAGTATTGATATCCCCTCAACTTCCACTGAACCCGCGACCCATATACCAGACGCACAATCCCCGCACATTTCAGTTTATGTTCACCAGAAGAAGAAAACTGTTAAAATATAGAGGTACCATTACCAGCTGCGAAATCTATAGTTCGTGAGCAAATACTACAGGTGTCCCTTCAAATAAGCGAAAGGTTTCAGATTTGGAACATAAGTATATAGGTAGAACTTTCAAAATTTTAGTAATGTATGGATGTTCTTACGATTATATCGGTGAAGAATAATCACTTAAGCCGGCTCATGCTGGTCGTAAGCATTGGGCCAAGCATAAAAAGACTTCCGTACATGTTTCTCATATAAATAGTTTCGTCTCTGCAAGTCTTCTACAATTTATTTATCTTAATTAAGGAAAATGATGTTTCTGAAACATATAGAGATATATTAGTGTGAAATAAAAATAGTATTTTCTACTATAATTACTAAAATGGATTTCTACAAAGTAAACGCCTCCACATTCGATTATTTATAGTTATATTAATATAGAATTACTTATACGTGGACATACCTACTAACCCAATATACTAACTAATTACTAAATACTAACACAATATAAAATACCAAATAAATATGCATTTTTTGGTATCACACGGTCATAAAACCATTAAAAGTGCATAATACATTATTAAGAAGAGATTATTAAGAACACTACGCATATATAAAAGAGAAGATTATTAAGAACACTACGCATTTATTTCGCACAGGTAACAGTTATGCGTAGCTTGTACAGAGTCCACGTCCCTGAATTATACTATTAGGTCCTTACATATGAAATTGGCGTTTTGCCGTACTGGCAAATTTGATCTCAAATATCTTCTCTTTGGTTAGGAATTCCAAATCCAAATTTATACAGCTATTTACCCATGTATTTGTGTTTTGAAAATTATAATTCATTTGTTTTTTCCTCAATTGTTTTTTTCTTTGCGTCACTCAGTTTACAAAATGAAAAACTTGAAATATCGCGTTATTTACGAGTACGAGTTCCACCGTGGCACCAGTGCTGCAGAAACGGCTCGAAGGATTAATGATGTGTATGGCGACGGTGCCGCAAAAGAAAACACAGTGCGTTTTTGGGTCCAACGTTTTCGTTCTGGAAATTTCGACCTGCAGAACAAGCCCCGTGGACGGCCGGAGACCAAAGTTGATAATGAAGAATTGACGGCTATTGTGGAAGCGGATCCATCGCAAACCACATCCGAGTTAGCTGCAGGTTGCGGTGTTAGTGATAAAACTGTTTTAATCCACTTGAAGCAAATTGGTAAGGTGAAAAAGCTTGAAAGGTGGGTACCTCACGAATTGAGTGAAGCAAATCAACAGACGCGCGTTGACTGCTGCGTTGCATTACTCAACCGGCACAATAATGAAGGGATTTTAAATCGAATCATTACCTGTGATGAAAAGTGGATCCTGTACGATAATCGGAAGCGCTCATCGCAATGGCTGAACCCTGCCGAACCAGCCAAACCATGCCCCAAGCGAAAATTGACTCAAAAAAGTTACTTGTGAGCGTTTGGTGGACTAGTGCTGGTGTCGTTCACTACAGCTTTCTTAAATCTGGCCAGACGATAACGGCAGATGTCAATTGTCAGCAACTGCAAACCATGATGGAAAAGCTAGCTGCTAAACAACCGAGGCTGGTTAATCGCTCTAGGCCACTGCTGCTTCATGATAACGCTAGACCACACACTGCACAACAGACGGCTACCAATTAGAGGAGCTTCAATTGGAATGTCTAAGACATCCACCGTACTCTCCGGACCTTGCCCCAACAGATTACCATTTTTTTCGAAATTTGGATAACTTCTTGCAAAGGAAAAAATTCAACTCCGATGGGGCAGTCCAAACCGCCTTCAAAGATTTTATTGATTCCCGTCCGAATGGTTTTTTTAGTAAAGGGATCGATGAACTACCTATGAGATGGCTAAAGTGCATAGATAGCAATAGTACATACTTTGATTAAATAAATATATTATAATAAAAAAAAATCGGCTTTATGGTCCTCCCATACTAAACGCCAATTTCATATGTAAGGACCTAATATTAACTGATCTTCGGCGAGTAATACATTTTAAATGATAAAACTTGTACACCGACTTGTACCAGGAGGCTAATTCTCTATCCGGTCCTTAAGTCTGGCCGGATATCCGGCACCAGGCTATTATTTTGAGCGCTATCGCCAGTACAAATCCAGTCACGGATCTTCAGCTGTTTGATAAGAAACCCATAGGGCATGGAGCGTCACCTCCGTAACAGCCATTATTCCTAAATATTTTCCTCTGCCCTTACAATCTGTTACCTCTTTTAAAATAATGTATGTACGTGATATCGTTAAGCTAAAGGTTGAACGCCAAGGGTTATTTTTCAAGGCAGATACAAATATTATACGCCTAAGAGATACTCTTTTATAAGATAAGATTTTGTGAAAATATTGTGCGCAAAATTCCCTCTACGTTGTTTCACTTGTTACGTGGAACTAAATATTACTAAGAGACAAAGTTTAACCATTTGAAAATGAACTGAATATTTTGGGGGTAGTTTTCAGCTATAATAAATACGAAACTTTATTAAATACCGAACTTTTAAATATTTTTAACAATTTGGGAGTGGTTTTCAGATTACTGATTAAACAAATAACAGATATTGTTAGATATCAAACCCCCCAAATACTTTTAAAACGTTAACTGCCAATGTAAATAAAAAATCTTGAAAGCAATTAATTTATTTTTGTGAAGTGTCAAATGACGTAACATAGATAGTTATTTTACCACGCTTATATTACCTTCACCTGTTTGTCTGGACGGAATTTTAAAATCGATATTTAACCCGCTTCCCAATGTCCTATCAGGCTGAAATTTTGCACACATGACTAATTTATTGTTAAATAATTCTTAACACAAATAATATTCTAAATATTAATAATTTTGGAATATTTTAAGTTTGTCCAAATTTATCAGAACACAGTACTGGATTTTTATCACAGGAACAGCATCAAGATATGTTATAGATAACACTCAGTGACGAAATTTTTTATTTTAAACTCATTTTTAGACCAATTTTTTCATTAAGAATATTTTGAGTTTGTCCAAATTTTTCAGAACACAGTACTGGATTTTTGTCACAGGGATAACATAATATATCTTGATTAATGTTTTTTTATTAATTGTATTCTCTTTAATACAAGTCGAATATAATGATAAAAACCATTTTCAAAATATTTTTCCATAGATTATCGTCAATATTCTATACGAAAAGCTGACTTCATTCTACTTGCGCGGCTTCTGTCAGTCAGACGCTTTTGAGTCATGAGATGTCAAGGTACTATGGTTTATTATAAAATGACGAAAAATTTAGTAGAATCTTGTTCGCATTGTATAAGGAATGTAATTAAAAATATTATAGAACATTTTTAAACCATTAAACTTCAATAAAACGCAAATTTGACTGGGGTTACTTTGTTACCCCACTCTGGCATCTGATCCTATTTTCGCTCATCCGGTACGCGAAGGTTAATAATAACGTATTGTTTTTTTATATATCTTGTGCCCAGAATTCTGTTAGTGTCTCATTTAAAAAATAAAACAATGTAATAAAATGATAACGATACACGTATTACTCTTATTGAGATGATACAGCGGCCGCACTGCGAGCGTCATTGGCGCACCTAACAGTCGGTAATGAGCGGGAGAGTAATGAGTCCCGGGAACACGATAAAAAATCCTGTTTTTATCCAGAAAAGGGAACAAAAGTATTCGATACCCGCCGCTCCGCTCACATTTTTCAAGTGGGTTGCTCCTTTTTTGGTTCGGCCCGAATGTAAAATACCATAACGGATAGTTTGCCAACATTTTCGGGCGCTATAGCATCGGGTCGCTTTGAAAACAATCGAAATCAAATATTGCAGATTAAATAGTAGAGAAAATTATTATGCGCTCCTGAAAAATCAATATTTCGTATTATATTGATTATGAAAATTCATTCGCTGTAATACAAGTCGAATAAAATTATTAAAAATCTTGCGAAAATTAAAATATAATTTTTACACAAAGTTTTTATCATTTCATTTTAGTTGTATCGAAACGAATAAATTTTTCATAATCGATGTGCAAACTCTATATAACAAACATGGCAAATTTCTTAGTACTTAGTGAGATAACAGGAAAGCCCAGTTATCTTTTAGTAGAACTTGTCATATTTTTAGAACTGTTGATTTGAACACAATATACAGTTAAAATGTTGAGTTAATAAGATCCCGATATCAGAAATAGATTTATGTAAAATATTAAATTGTATAGCGCCATTTTGCAAACATTTCGTCTCAATGGCGATGAACTAAACTCACGCCAAATGAATATGAATATTCAAACATTGTCGCATATCGGTTTTATCTGAATGTCAGAGAACACAAAGGACTTTCCATATTATTTTGAATGCGATGATTAGACAGGAACCCGAATTATATTGTCTATGAAATTCCATAATCGCCTTACACGATTCAACTGATGTTATATGGCGATCGTCGCGTAGGTACTCTTATCATGACATAACAAACTCAGTATGTAAATCAATGTATGGTTTGCGCAAACAAACACAACGATTCACGTATAAAGGGTACTGTTTATATAGCTATTACATCAATATCGAAATACCCGATAGTAAGATATTGTGAAATTCTGTAAACTTCTAATATATGCGAAATACATCTGAACTTCAGTCATTAGTTGAAGTACGATGAATCGTCGTTTAACGGAGCTCAATTATTTGTGGAGTTGGTTTAACCGCAGTAATTTTTTAACCGTTAGAAAATCCATAATTTACTTTTTGAATGTTATGTCACAAAAAAATCCCGACATTGTATGTAAGTAACTATTAATATTGACACGGAATCGTTGCTGTGGGTGGCAAATGAAACATTTAAAATTAGTAAAAATCACTGGACTTAATTCAATCAGAGCTCTGTTCTTAAATTCACTCTCAACGTTTCTAGAAAATTTCACACACTAATTCACTAAATCGTTCTAGAATCTTCGCTACACTTTTAACACTACTGAATAACTTGTCGCTCATATACTGATGCACGTTACTAAAATCGCTCAAGTTCGCACTAGAAAACTTCTCGCTCGACGGTAGGTACTTTCGTGATTTATTATCACTGGAATCACACATGCGCTAGCAATACGATTAGCCTTTCTATGGTGATAGCCCGTAGTCAACTCTGACACACACTGAATGCGCAGTAACCGTCGATCTCTTTTTATAGGTAATGTCGCTAATTCTCGATGTTTCCAGAATTTACGAAAATAGCCCAGTCGATTCCAGATTCATGTGGACTATTCGGGAGATTTCGATAGTGCGTAAATTCTGTTTGATTCTACAATCTCGTGACAATATATTTAGTTTTATAGTTAAATGTTGCCAGAATGTTTTTTTATGTTTTTATACGTATTAAAGTTCGAATAATAAAATTTAAAAAAAAAACAAATTTGGATTAAATGTGTTTTTCAACTATCCGGGCTGGAGATTCACCCAATTAACATTTGTAATCAACCCTCCACTATAGAACTTCAGGTCACCAAATGAAAAATTAATATACTTTGGTAGAAAGCAATAACTTAATATCCCAGAGAATAATAAATAAACGAAATTCAGTGGCGTGCAGCGCATACAAGCAAAAAAGCTGTGCATGAGTAAAGACTCTGGTAAGCAAATAATATTAATTAAACAACCCTGATCTCGATTTAAAAAAGCGATTTAAAGCGAGCCGTAATCACGTATTAAGATTATTTTCGAATGTATATAATTTCATATCAATGTTTCTCTTATGTAACTTGTTTGCGCTCATCATATTTGCTCCTTGAATCTGTAAGACACTGACTGAATATTTTCCTACTGAGGTTGCCATCACCGCATGTGCGGGACCCCTAAAAAATGGACTACATATAAGACTAAGCAAATACGCGAACCGTTTGTACTTAAAAAAAAATTATATAGTGCACAATATATTAGCGATAAGTGGTTTAAAACATAGTATTTAATTTATTCTTAAATTTCTTATAATTTCAAGCCACAACGTGTTTTCTTGCTTTGAAAAATTAAAAAGAGATAGTTGCGGAGTGATAAGGAATTTACAGTTTTTTTTACGTTGGTACGTGTATAGAGAATTCGAATGAATTCATTCGTAGAACTTGGGGTTTCGTAATTTAGTTAGCCGATCTCATGTGAGATAATTAATTAATAAATTTATTATTATTTATTAATAAATTTATTAAAATTAAACCACTTTATTCCTATATTCTTTTATCTACATTCGCCCTATCTTTATAATCTTTATATCTTTATACTCTCGAGTATTATAAAGTTGGCAAATAAATTTTTCGTATTCTAGCGTATTTCTTCGAAAGGTCTAATTTTTAGTGAGAACTACCCGCACGTCATTTACAAGTATGACACTGTTACTAATTCTACAGTTAATGACATAGTAAATGTTTTGTGTGTATTCCAAAGACCTACTTGCTTGTCAAATCATTTGCGATCATTTCCTAATTTAGGGGCATCGTTTAAATCGATTTTTCCTTTGATTTCATTGGAGTTCATAAATTACAATAAATTAAAACTGTTGTTTGTTTATATGAATTAATTTATGGTCATTTGTAAAGAAGGTTCGTTAAATGAAAGTTTTTTTTCTTCTCAATATATTTGACCTTCTTGGCGTAGTAAGTATATGTCTATAAAATATTTACGTAAATATATTTTTTATGCATAGTCGGTAACAGCTTAACCTATGTTTATGTCTACTGTACGCCACTGATGACATTAACAATAAAAAAGCGCCATATAATTATGTATAGTAGGGTAGGTACTGAATACATATCCAAAGAGCAATATCCAAATTCCAACACACACCGTCTTTGAGAAAAACCGTCTGGAAATAAAGAATGAAAGATACGAAGAGGCAAAAAAAATTAAATGGTGGGTGACGGAATAATGCAATCACAATCAGCCCTCTTGAATTTGTAAAGTTTTTAAGACGACACACTGCAAGGGAATGAATGTTTTTCATTAACCAACGTATTTTTTTATATCTGAGACTAAAAATGAGAAAATGTATGAATTAGGTTAATTTAGTAAGGCATACTTCTATGTCGGCATATATGCCAAATTCGTTCTCGGAAGCAAAAATATTTGACGAAAGCTATTTATTACGCGATTTACATCCGTCGCCGGCTCTGTTCTCACTCTCTTCTTCTGTATAAGAATATCGCAAATATTAAATCTTGATTTAATCAAAAATAAAAATAGACGTACGGTTATTTGTACGATAGGGTAGAGAATGAACGAATTAGAAGTTAACGTAATGCGGGCTGTAGCGTAATAGATAAAATAAAGAAAAGATCGCTGAGATGGTTTGGCCATGTGGAACGGATGAGTGAGGAAAGGATAATAAAGAAAATTTATAAGGCGAGTGTTGAAGACAGCATAAACAAAGAGAAGACCTGGCGTGACCAGACAAATCAAATATTGGAGGATAGCTCTGTTTGAAGCTTCAACAACCAAAGAGTGTGCATGAGAAGAAGTATGAAGGTGGATGAAGCAAAAGTGGTGTGCAAGGATCGAAGAGTTTGGCGATCTATCTTCTCTGCCTACCCTTCTGGAAACGGTGTGATGTTACACCAGTACCTACCTACAGCGTTCGCACAGCAAAACGAATCTAATTACCGCCAACCACAATTTACGAGAAGAGAAATTTAATTAAAAGTTAATTCATGGTGACATTTAAAATATTTTAATGTATAATATATTTTAATGTATAATATATTTTAATGTATAATATGTACTAACGGGGAATATTTTTCTTCATTTTGTGCATCTATACAGATTTAAATAGCGGTATGTATCATGTATACAATATTATCAAATCACAAATATTTATTATCATTTTGTCGATTAAGCAGTGTGTCTTATAGTTCTTCACGAATCTACATAATATTACTAAACGATACAATTATAAGTTTATGTTCATATTCTTACGTTTATTTTATTAAATTTATGAAATATTAACATACTGTGTTAGAAGTATCGTCTAATAATAAAAATTAAAAACTGTTTTAAAAGTTTCTAGTGTTCTAAAAATATCTAGTGGATATAAATAAATTATTTTGCTAAGATGATGGATAACACATGTCATGAATCGTTGAAAGTCTGCAAGAGGATTGGTATTATGTGGCGTTCTATTCACATGACCTACCATTCCATATTTATGTTTATTTATTAATTCATTAACGCCCCTCAGGACTTTTACAAAAAAAGGTAAAGTGTATATTAAATAAATGAACACCAATAATATTACCCAAGGAATAATAACAAAAATTAGAAAACAAATACATAGGAATAGCACAATACAAAAAGATAAATAAAATATAATGTAGAAAGCAAGTATATAGCAATAGCAGAGGCTTAAAAAAGCATAATATAATAAAAAAATAAAAAATAAATAAAATAATATATATATGCTCTGTGTAAGTCACATAATAAAACCGCGTTTCAATTATTCTCAACGATGCATTTCATCTTGAGTTGAAAGAGCTATTCAAAAACAAAATTTAAACACCCCCAGATAGGAGACATGATTTACGTGGGTCTAATTCATCTACCAGACAAGTGCTCTGTGGAAGGGTCACAAAGGAAAAGCAGTTTGTCAACCCAGGCCTTGAATAAAGAGAAGACGAAGAAGAAAATTTAAGAATCACATGTCAAAGTACAAAGAGACTATAAAAGATGGAAAATCAATCCGAAAACAAAATCGAATGTCGCAGAATCGACGGTCGGTGTTGGATATTTTACATCTTTCATAACGCTGGTGTAAAGGAACTGCTTATATGGCTGTACAGGAAACTGTGTATATTTTCATTGGAATTTTTTGCCTAAATTATTTTTCTAAGAATATTGTTGCCACATCCTTTCGCAGAATGCAAATACATCGGATGGCATATTCCTGGTTCAGCTTCAAAATCATGTACCTGACATTGGTAAGCGCAAGTGGTGGTATTAATTACATATCTGGTTGAAGCGTTCAGTTTGTGCTTAAAGATTTTTAACAATTTATAACAAATTTTGCGAGGTAAACAACCAGAGCAATGTTACATTCAAACAACAAACGTTACATCAAACAATTAAAAAATTTGTGAGGCATCCAAGCATCTTTGCTAAATATTTGGTTTTCTTTTTCAAATTGATTAGGTAATATAACTTTTTTTAAAGTATAATATGTTAATTAATACATATGAAAGTGGTGAATTTTTAAAGTGCTATGTTTTAGTTTAAGGGTTTAAGTTTTCAACTGATCTCTACCCACTTGTATATCATATTTTTTGTCCGATTCAAGTTATTTTTCGAATTTTATATATTTTCTGAGAAAAAGGTAAATTTTTAAAGACATTAAAAATATTTCGCCTTGAATACTGGTGCATCAATTCTATGTATTGTGCATTTTTATTTTTCTTTTTGAAAATGTGCATATTAATACTTTGTAATAGACGTAGTTATTTTTATAATTATATAATTTAAAAAATGAACTTTGTGTTCATCATTTATGTATTGAAAAATAACAATATTTTTCAGAGCCCATGGCCCCTTCGTCAGGATACAATGTATACTAACAAATAAAAAATAAAAAATCGATGTATAGACAATTAAAATATAAAAATTATATATATGGGAAATGAATAATAATTAAGTACCTACTAACAAATTTATAAGATAACTATTCGTAAAAATGATCTGGTTATTTATAATATTCGATTTACTATTAACTTTTTTTTCTTATTTCAAAAATCTCTAATTACTTAATAAAATTATATTTATTATTTTTTAGTGTATACACTGTATCCATGATGAAGGGGCAACATTAAACATGTTGGTATTTTCCAATATATAAGTAGTGAAAACAAAGTTCATTTTTATTAATTATATTAAAAATGTCACCACAATTATTTTATTATTTTTGAAGTGAAGTAAATATTTTTATTTGGCATCGCAACCGTTATATAGTTTAGTAGGTATGTTATTTTTCAGACCCATTTAATGCGGATATTGAAGCATGACTTTTACGCAGACGTATATTTAGGAAAAAATATCGAAATTAAATATTTATGTAACAGAACAATATGATGTATTAAAATATGAATTAAGTATACCATAATAATTGTGATGGGAATATTACGGAAAACTTATTTTAATCCAATTTTTTTTAATCAAAATGTGTGCTAACGAAAATGTATGCTGCAATGTTCTCACTACACGCCCCTGGTACTTTCTTACAAAAAATATTGTCACAAGATATCACGACATACCTGCCTAAATTGTTCAAGAATATTTTTTGAACATCATTTGAACTTTGATAATGTGTGGATGTCCTTACGACGGAATTGGCGAACGTTGCATTGTGTAGAGTCATCACTTAAGCTAGCTCACACAGGTTGTAAGCCCTGAGCCATCGTATAAGAGACTTTTATCCACTTTTCTCATATATAAATTAGCTTTATCTCTAAGAGACTTCTATAATTTATCATTAATTAATCTTAAATTTAAACTTTTATTTTTTTTAAGAAGTACCTACTTTACTGTAGACGTAGATGTTGAAAATTTTAGTAATCTATTAAATTTTATGTGCAGAAAAGACCGAACGACCATCATACATATTATATTAGAAATACGAAGAAGAGCGTATATTAGAATTGCTCCATCAATATTGTTGGAAAAAATATATTTTTATAACATTAATTATATATATAATATAATTAAAAAGTCAACTGTGTATAGTCTATACAATGATGGAAAAATATATTTTGTTTGACGCAATAACCGCACACTTCTACGTGACAGAATTGACAGCTGATTTTTTTTATATTTTGCTGCCGTAAGACACGGTAAAGACGGTTATAAGAAAGATAATAATATAAGTGTACGATATATAGACCAGTATCGTCAACTTGTAGTATAGTCTCGGGGACAAAATTTCATCTTTGTACAATAAGCAGCATTAGAAGGCCAATACCCCAGCGTCGCAAACTTGCAAAATTCAATAACTAAAAATAAAATAATATATTCATGTGCCACGACCTTTTAGAACACAGTCAGCATAAATTAGATTATATCACACCTTAATACAATACTAACCTAATACAATGCCCGCTCAACATCACTATTTAATAGGATTATCATATTTTAACAATCTGTCTACCGCGACACGCCCAACGGGCAAGTACTTTTGATAATCAAAATCATTTATCATCTTTTTTCCTCGTAATTAGATTTGAAATGCCAAGGCACCCGTATCATTATTTTATTTAAATCATCATTTCCCGTGGCGTGCGTTCGGCGTTGAGTTATTTCTAAAAATAAGAAATCTTTCAACACCCAAAAAGATAAACCAAAACTGAGGAAACCTCTCTTTTAATATAATAACTCAATAATAATAAAATAACTGAAAAATAAAATTAGTATAACAGACATAACCCAGAATGCTGGTTATTATTGATAATCCGTGTATTACTATTATTTATTTTTATTTCTATTTATTTTTTATTTTTTAATTTAAGACTATCGACAGGTCAAAATGACCCTAATGGATAGTTAATGCGTTATTTAATGTTTTACGAAATTTATTTACGTTTTCATAATTTTTTCGTAAGATATACGGGGTGTCTCTTTTTTTCGTAAGATATAAGATATACGTGGTGTTTTTGCTACTTACATCGTAAGATATAAGTAGCAAAAACTTCTCAATACTCTTCTTCATAAAATTTTGAAAAGATTTTTTTTTTTTTTAAATATCCAAACATTAATGTCGCTTATCTCCGTTACTATAGACATTTCACCCAAAGTGTAAGGAATATATTCTATTCTAGAATAAATTGAATGAACAAGACACCCTCGAAATTATTGCAACTGGACACCCTGAATATGAATTATTATTAGAATTCTAGAAATCACTCGTCAATAATAATGGGAAAATAAATAAATATGTATGTACTTAATATCAATTAATTAAAAAAACAATGATACTATTTTGTTCCACTTTGTTCGACGCAATAACTGAACACATTATGGAATTGATAACAGATATTGTTTGTTTTATGTTGCTACGCGACACGGACAGTTGTCGATATACTTTTATTTTATGTTGTTACGCAACCCGAGCGAACAGAAAGACATGAGAAGGAAGAAGGAAGAAGAAAGGGAAAGAAAGAACATAGGAATTATACATAATAAGTGTTTTGTGTATAAACTTGTTAATCTGGAACAATATAGGAAGTATTTATTGATATGCAACGTTTTTAATTTTGTTTTGAATATTATTAATTTGATATAATTTTATTTTAACATTAAGACATTAGTTATTATTAATTTACCACAAAAAGTGTAATTACCTTTATCTTATTCAAAATGTTCATAAAATATTTATACTTTGTACTCTAATGCACTCTAATGTAACTCTAGGACCATCTATATATAAGGGTTAATAATGACCTGTTGACGGTATTTTTGTTAAAAATATAAAATAAATAAATAATATATATACATATGGGATGTCTCCGGTACACTTTTCTCACATATATCTTGAACATTTTCGATTCAGGGTGTAGGCTGGGTCAGGAAGCCATGAATAAAATATTATGCATTTTTTCAATGGCGTAGATTTTTTTTTCAGTAGCGGAGACGAACCAACCTTGAACAGACGTGAAACAGGACGACAGCAGCACAAACAGCAACACTCGCTTAAAATCCAAAATCCCCCGGAAATCCGACGCAGCCCGGAGGGCGAATCCCGCCTCGGCCATGGTCGCACGCTCACCGTACACACACTACTGCACCTTTGCACATTTACGAAAGATTCTTTAAAAAACTTCACACCAATTTTTAAATAAAAACTATAAAATCGTTAAATTCTTCGTAAACCAAAATATTTTCCAGCACTCCTATCTGACAGACCTCAATAGACCACAAAGCCCCAGCAACTACTGCGAAAAAGTTTAGTTTATATTCTATAACACTTTAATTTAATTAAAATCCGCAAATAAAACAATACAACAATTCTTATGCAAACTTTTATTTTGTTTATAGTTAATTAAAATTGTTACTAGTTTATTTTGAAAACACACCGCAAATTTTGCGTTAAATTTATCGCACATAAATACAGTCAATTCCTGTCACAAAATACAACAACCACACAGTATCAATTCGGCTTTAAATCATTCTTTGATCACTTTTTTAAATGCACTTCATAATTTTTGTACTTCAAACCGATCGAAAATACATCGCGAAATTTCGTAAACGCTATTTTCGCCAAGACCGACACAACCTCCGGCTTCCAACGCGGACTCGGTACTGAACCGGAGTGAAGCTAGTCGCGATAAAAAACAAAATGCATCTGCTCTATGGAACAATGTGCGTCCATCTCTATCTCGCCCGGGTGAAATATGTACAGCGCGTAAAGGAGATGGAAATATATGTGGTTTGAATTTGAAATGAAGGCAGGTCTATTATTTTTTATCTCTTTCTAAAGCTTAATTAAGCCGCGCGAGATTAAGGGAGAAGCATAAGATTTTTTTACAACGTACAGCTTTTTTAAGAAGCTGTTTACGTTTTTGGAAAGAGACAATATGAGTATATTTCTCTATTTTTATGAAAGATAAAAAGAGATAGTTGCGGAGTGATAAGGAATTTATAGTTTTTTTTTTTACGTTGGTACGTGTATTGAGAATTCGAATGAATTCATTTGTAGAACTCTTGGGGGGTTCGTAATTTAGTTAGCCGATCTCATGTGAGATAATTAATTAATAAATTTATAATTATGACAGGGGGAATTATTTATTGTACTTTGGGCTAATGAATTTATGGCCACATTTAATGATATCCTGTGGTTTTGGGATCACAATATATTAAAGAAAAAGTCGCAGAGCTACAAATTAATTAAAATGGTCCATAATGATTTTACAACTGTATTTAAAAGAAATTTGTATTGTACGGCTCCTTTGAGAAATTGAAATACTTTTATATATTTTTTACGGGACATTTATTTTAATCATTAGCTTCATTTTTTGTAAAGATTATCATATTCAGTGATTATGATTCAGTGAATAAAAGCAACATATATTTGTTGCTTTTACATTTATTTGATACATATACAGGATAGGAGCATCGTAGCTAGAAGCAAGAACTTCGGGAGAATCTTCTTCATTAAATTTTGAAGAGAAAGCATTTTTTATATATTTTTCATTTTTTTATGATACTAGTTAAGGAGATAAGTTATACCAAAATTTGGAATTTTATTCAAAATTTCTGACTTATCTTTTGTCAAACGTTAAGACTATCAAGATATCGAATATTTAATTATTCATTGGCTTTGATGCAAGTTACGTAAATAAAATGATTGATACTTTACGGCACATATACCTACAAATACAAATTTTAATTGACTTTCTTTTATTAAGACCAGGAGATCTCAAGACCACCCTCCGTTATAAAAATGTGCAGGTGTATAGTAGGTAGGTACCTATGTATACGGCTATACGGCATATAAACTATTTTGTGGATACGATAAGCCCCGCAGTTCTTAGATTTCTTTCGTACATTTTAAAAAAATGATCTGATAATTATCTCGGGTAAGTTCGTTAACCAACCTGATTCAACATCTTTTTTCAAAATGGAATACGCCCAAAACTGGAAAATTACCCTACAGAAGGAATCAACCTGATATTTTTAATGATTTTTTAGTGAAACATAGATTCCACGGTTTTTCGGATTTTTAACATGGTTAATAAAATAAAAAAGAGTAGGTATTTCCAGGTGAAATCACCTGGACGTAGTTGCTCGACCATTTCAGATATTTTTGCTCAAAACTTATTTAATTTTATTTTTATCTGCCACCATTTTGAATCTAGGCTCAATGTTTTGCAAAAACGGAGCTTTATAGAGGTTTTGTAAGAAATAAATTGTTCTCCTGCCATAAAAGATTTTAAAAAATCCAAAATCCTATATAATACGGATATGGAAAATATAGCTATTGAAATAGGAAATACTTTTTGAAATATGTCTTAAATGACTGTTAAATTGATAAATTTAAAAAAAAATGCCAAATTTCTAGAGAGTAATCATTGGCTTTGATGATCTTTTTAGAGGACTGGGATTTGATGGAACAAGATGGAAAGTGTTGTGTTATAACTACGACTATTAGCTATGATAGGTAATTAAAATTCGTGTTAGGACTCCTTTATTTCGGGATCGAAGATGCAAAAATTTCAATTTTCACTATTTTCAAGACCGAATATTTCAAATTGGTCGTATAAATCTGAAGCTAAATAATGACTATTGTTCTGATTCCTGATATCGACAATTTATACCTTTTTACACACTTTTTACACACTTCTACACACTTTTAGCTGGGTGATCAGTAGTTAATATTTTGTATTAAATTACGTCATCCAATGAATAAAATAATTCTTTTTTTTTTAGAGGAATATATTATCATAACATAGAGTGCATTTTATTTATTTTACACCAGTTTGATAGATTTTTGTGCACAGACGTACTATTTTTGTGTATATATTTTTTAATAATGGGTACCTACTTGCAAAAATTCCCTACGGTAATAATAATTGTAACGTTCGTATATTGACATGCAAATGAAATTCTTGTTCCAGTTTCGAAATCTCGCTTTTAAATGAATTGTAGCAACTTCACGTCTGTGTAACAAAATGTCAAATGTTTGTTTTCGTGACCCAGTCAGTCTTGTAGTGCTAGCTAGCGCTGGTCCCCCGTACCAGGGTAGGCAGATAATTAAAATTAATATAATATCTAATAAATCTAATTATTTCGTTTTCAGTTCAACATCGAAATCGTGAATGTAACATTAGATTTCTTAGCTAAGCTTTTTCATTACCTAAGGTCGACAATATGGTGGTTTGACAGGCGAAAGATATTATTTAAAACATGGCGAAATTATGCTAGGACTAAAAGGACAATGCAATAAAAATGTGCTTTACTTATTTTCTCTTATAATTTTGAGTAGGTATTAAAACTTACGTCAAAACTTGAGGCCCGAAATTAATCAAAATGGCGCCTGGCGTCGGTACAAGAATATTCCACTGTGCCAACTGTCAAATTTGTTCACAAAATGTATTTTTGTCGTCATTCTTACGCATATTTTTAAACGTTTAAGACTTTTAACATGACATGACCATTTATCATTAATGCCGGTAGCATCCTAGAAATGAATTTTTATTTACAGCATTCTACAACTGAAAATAAAAGCATGTAGGTAGGGAATTTTTTCGTAGTACCTAACGTCAAATTAGTGAATTCAAATGTACCTATGTAATTCAAATCAATATGACATGTTTATTACTCTTTGCTCATACGATTATTTCTTCATTCACACTTGAGACATTTTGAGATTTTGAGAAAACAAAAACCGCGTTTTTTGTTTTTCGGGTTTAGGTTAAAAACGCGGTTTTACGGTTCGGACATTTTTATTTATTTAAAGTATGATAGAGGTTTGCAAGGTCCATGGATAATATTTTACATAATAGTTCGATATAATAAACTCAAACATATTTTCGACAATAAAGAGATCTCAATTAGCTTAAAAATAAAAGCATTTGAATCGTGCATACTCCCGGTGATGATGCATGGAGTGGAGACCATGGCTCTTACAAAAAAAGCTCGTATGCACACAACGATCCATGGAGAGATGCATGCTTGGGGTAAGCGATAGAATGAGAAATTATGAAATTAGGCACAGAACTAGAGAAATGGATATCATTGATCTTGTAGCGAAGCTAAAATGGCAATGGGCAGGCATGTTGCAAGGCAGGATGCTACAAGATGGACTCCCAGAGTTCTGAAGTGGAGATCTCAAATAAATCGGCGAATAAAAGAGGCGTCGGAAGACCCCAAAAGAGATGGGCCGACGATATAGCCGCTGTGGGGAGGAAGAAATGTCTACAACTAGCAAATAACAAGGAAGGATGGAAGGGTATGGAAGAGGCCTATACCTATCCAGCAGTGGAGAGATGAATGCTGAAGAAGAAGTAGACAAAGTCCTGTTTTTGTTTTGGATTGAGTTATGTAGTAGTTTTGAGTCGTTCCTGTATAGTGTTGATGATTTTCGTGTATTTTGTGTAATTTAATGGCTTTGTCTTGTATTTCGCCATTTGCTAGCTTATGAAGTTTCAATATTTCGATTTTTGTAATTTTATCAACGTTTAATTGCCATGTTGATCGGTAAACCGTTTCAGTTGATGTACTTGTTGTGTCGACAGTGTAAGCGTCCATGTATGTTTTCCTTATATATTTTAGTATAGTATCTACTTATACTAAGCAACGTTATGTAAGTGAAATCAGTTTGTGAGCAGTACCAATAATCACCATGCATCATCGCCCCAGTGTTTATGAGGAATTACTAATTAATTTCATTTGTTTCGAGAGTTTCATGTTGTAGGTCCTTAATGGTTGCATCGCGTGCGCTGTGCACTGGGAGACGTCTCGCATATATACAAAACAGTACTCACACGCTGCGTACATGATTTGCGAGCCAAGTTTTTTCGCATAAAGCAATATTGCCTTTTATTATTTTTCTACCCGTGTCAAAGATCAGGTATCATAATAGAACTCATCTGCTGACCTTGTACAAGACGCAGTCTCGGCTTGCATAAGTCATTGTATAACAGTCTACACTTATGAATATATTAAGAGCATTAAATATTATATTTTATGACTCAAGCTACTGTTTATTCTCCATAAGTTCACCAGAACAGGCGAAAAACCTTTAAAAAAATTCGTTACTTTTCACTTAATGTATCGTAAACTTTTTCTATTGCCTTGTCTTTACTTATTTAATCTATTATATATACACTTACAAATTAATGCTCTTAGGATTTAACATACGTTCAGAATCTACTGGAGTATTCTGCATTGTTTCTACGACCATCCTGACTGACGTTTCGGATCCCATTGCAGAGTCTATCATTAGGGCTGATGAGATTTTATAAGTGTTAATGATGTTGTGGTTTGGTATTGGCTTACAATGCCGTGTTGTAAGCAGGATGTATCATTGTCAGTGTTGTGCTAAGTACTGGCTAGCAATACAGTGTCAAAGGCATAATGTGTCTATGTTTATCTATCACGTGATAATGTGTCAGAGACATGACATCATTTTTCGATTTTTTTGTGATACCGTGTAACTTTCATGGGTTGTTTTGTGTATGTTCCATTTAGTTTCGCTTCACTGTCTTTGCGGAATTCACGAAGAGATTGGTTTTGAAGCGCGCCGGCTCATGATCATGAGTTGAGACCATCCTCTCTATTGATGTTCACCGGGTGCCTACAGATCTCGAGTGCCTCCTAGACCAGAAATGCAATCGTTACTGTAGGGCTTTTCTAGTATCTTCGGCTCGACTGCACAATGATGACCGGTGTGCCGAAATTGTTCAGCCAATGCTGCTATATACGATTAACTTTACAAGCCTTGTATAGAGAGAGTTTTGCAAGTAATTATTTAACACTTTTTTCGTCGCTATCGAGCGTAAGGTTGACGAGCCACGGCATTCCGAAGACGACTGAGCACGCCAACCCGTGTTGCTTACTTAAGCGCCTCACGCGGATGTTCGGAGGGGAGGTGGGGGTGGCTAATGCAATTTAAGGGAATATTATATACGTCTTCAATTTATTGTCACTTTTAACTTCTACCTATGTTCTACATTTTCTGATACATAATCATTTGAAATATGAATAATTTTCGTCAGATTTTTGAACATGCATCCCATCCCTTCAACCAATTTAAAAGACATTTACGTTAAGAAAATATTAATGTATAAATAAATATATTTAAAATATAAAAATCACCGGGCATTTGTAAATTTATGATTCTTAATAGACGATGAATATGAAACTAGGTACAAAAGAGAGAAAAATTCGTCTCGTTGACAATCTTCTGTTGCCAGTTATTTTTTTCTTTTTACCAAGGCATGTAGGTAAAGTGTTCCATTTTTCCATACTCCCTTTCTTTTAACTCGTGTCGTCTGCTTGTCTGCTTGTCGGCTTGTCTGCTTCTCTGCCGAAAAAACTTTGGATCGATTTTTAACACTTTTCCCGTGAGCGGTCGAGCTGAAACTTTGCAAGCAGACTCGTGGCGACGATAAAAATGATGTAACAAATTTTCGTTTAAAAATATTTAATAATTATAGTATAATTTTGGATTTTTCGAAATTTTAACGATTTATATATTGTTTAATTTTCGAGCCCGACGTGTGGAGTGGGCGCGAAACCTGTTTCAATAAGAAAGGGAATATAATAAAAACTTGGTTTTTGTAGGTTAGTTTTTTACCATTGTTGTTCAATATTCCAAATTTTCTTCCAACATTCTGTATTATGTTAAATCTCTTTGATTTTACGATTGTGAAACATATCCAGCATCCAATCCATTCATATGTCTTGTCGTGTGGAGCGATTTTTTCGACACTTGATATTCCACCACCTCACAACCCAAGTAATTTTTGTCTTTCTCCTTTGTCCTCTGTCACATTGCATTTTTTTTCTTACTTTTTCATCATTCTCCGTAATTGTCTTTGGTACTTCTTACACCACATTAACGCTTGTCGCTGGTACATCTTACTCATTACATTTCTTCTCATTGTCAGACAGACCCTCCCACACAAATATGCCAGCGACCCACCGTTGGAGGCTGGGTAATTTAAAATTGAATATAATTAAAAGATTAATATTCCACGCTCGACGTACAAAATTATTTAAGATTATAAAATATTAAACTTAGCCAACTATTTAAACTTTTTGTACATTGAGATTTTCTTCTTATTATTATTTTTGATTTTACCTGCAGCATATACAAAGCCTTGATCTCCTGAATATTTGACCTCTAGAATGCTCTAATTCTCGATAAATTACTATCGCTATTTAATTTAGTTTAGGAAAAAATATTTCATAACTTTGCCTCTGGAATCTAATTACGGGATCCTGAACCCAAAGATTTTGACCCAGATCATAAATCCAAGGTGTTTGGGACTTTTTTATTATAATTATTTTTTTTAAATATAGTGTATAGTTTATTACACTATTTTACTATATATTTAATACTTTTTTTCGCTGTGCCTCTATAAAAAGAGACTAACCTTTGTGCTTGGAGAGGGATTTACACTTTTATATGATTACATATTTTATATGTATCTCTTTAAAAACGTACACGTATATTTAATTTTTAATTGTGTTTTTTGAAGTATTCAATATCATTTCTTTTTATTTCTTTGATCCCAGTTATTTTTTTTATTTCTTAGGGAGGCTATTGATATTCTTTATTCCTAAATATATATAATTATGCTTATATTGTTTGGTGTTGCATTTTTAAAATTGTTTAAAAATCTTAAGGATATGCTTGTTTCAAATATTGTATGAATATTTTCTTTAATTGTTTGTATAATGGATATTTCTGTGAATATTTTCTACTTTTGGATCTGGGAATTTGTTCTGAATTGTTCTCTGTATTACTTTCAGAGGGATCATTATGTTATCGTATCCCTTGTCTACGATATACTTTGAACGAATTAAATTCTGTTCCCTCCACCTTCCCTTCCTTTCCACTACCAAGCAGTCGATCAGCGCCCTTGGACAGGAACGGTTTAAACGCTGTTATTAAACTCGAAGACTCAGTGAGTCTATTATGTCTACCTTTGACGAAAATTGTAATAAATTCCATACAGTCCACTATTGCTTGCCCAACGTAACTTGGCGTGCGGCGAATTTTGAACTAAAACCCGCCCCGCCCGCACCCGGCGGTAACCCCTCGCCCTGTCATTCAGTTCATTCTCGTCTTTGAGCGCGAGCTGTGTCATTTTGATTACCAATATACACTGAATTATTATGTCCTAAACTTCCTAAACAGTCCGGGATGGTTCAAGAACAATTGCCAATGAAGTATTAAAGTTTTGCGAAGCTGAAAAAGCGAATAATGGACCGATATTACCGCCTGACAGTTTGACAGATAGAACGGCCGCATTACTGCATGGTTTCTTTAGTGCTGCCCGACCAAATTTCTGTATTTAATACGACATCGGTCACCGGACATTCTGTATTGTGTAATAAATTTACACCCTGACAACTTCTGTTACGCGACAGCGACGCCCTCCCTCGCATGCCTAGTTATAGTGGTACGTCTATAGCATTCTGGAGATCCAGAAATTCCAGAATTCTGTAAGTCCTCGTTTCTTTTTCCTGTGCTTCTGGCACGTAAGTACGATTCCAACGCTAAGATTAGTTCATATAAACCCGATACCATAACTCATTTTCGGACTACCGAGATTGTTATTATTATATATCTATATACATATACGTCACACACAGAATACACACACACTCCACTCAGCCACAATCCCATACACCTCACTCCACTTCTCCCACTCCTATCCCTCTATTTAATATATGTTTTCTTTATTGCTTGACTTAATATTTTATGCCGTGGATCTCTATAATTGGTCTACGAATTACCCAATACGTTATGCCATTATAATAAATTGTATTGTTGAGATTCCTAAAATAAAAAAATAAAAAATAAAAAAATCTCATCACAAAATAGTCGGAAAGTACTTATTTATATATTATGTGTATAGTAAAATTTTCTTTGAGAAACGTCAAATAACATCTCGTTAAAACTTACGAAGTGTACAATGTTATATTGTAGCGGCCAAGACATGATTCTTAAAATAACGCCAACCAATGAGTATAATAAACCTGATAATATGCTAAGAAAAAATGAGCGGACGTACTGTATGCGTACTTTCTACAAGGAACGTCAAGACTAAGATAGCTAATTAATATAAATTATATGAGTCTCACAGAGACGAACCTTCTTATATGGGAAACGTTTATGGAAGTCTTTATAGAGTGGCCCAGGACTCAAGACCTGTATGAGCTGGCCTCAGTAATTACTCTTAATCTTAATTAATAATTATTATACCTCTGTGAACAAATCCAGTAATTGTGTTTTCAGAACATACGTACGTAAAATATTAATGGTCTATAAAAGGAGTTACAAAAATTGAAAATATTGATTTTCAGGCGTATTCTTGTATATATGTTAAATAATTCGGAAGAATATGATGTATTATATGTTACAGTGAATCTGTATTTCTAGAGAGTCTATATTTTCACTGGCATTTTAGTGAAATTATATTCAAGGTCATTCTTATCATATCCAAGCAGATTTCCACCAATAGAAATCAATAAAAACTAGTGAAAAATATTTTAACTGATATCTTACTAGTGAAATTTAATTGGTTTCTGAACTGTCATTAAAATTAAATTTGACAGATCATGACAGATGCCTATTTCTGGATTAAGATTTACCTCTTAAAGTAACAATTAAATTTATTGCGTGAAAAGGGTTCTTACTGCATTATTCATTTCTTCTGTGCACATCAATAATATTTACCGGATATTATTAACCTAATTTATTTTATTTTTATTTATTTATTTATTTATGGAAAACTAACAGTACATATAAAGAGATTATACATGATTATTAAACAGTATAGAGACCATCTTACCAGTTTCCACAGAATTAACATGTTGTGTTTTAACATTAAGCAACAATAACTTGAGTTATACAAGTAAAAATAAAAAAAGTGAAAGTTTTAAGTTATGGACAAACTATGAGAGTCAAAGAATTAGAGGTAAAAGGGGAATAAGGAATGGATAGGAAAGGACAAATCTACTTAGTAAAAAGGACAAGAGATAAGAATAAAAAGAAGTGCAAAAGATGTATGTATAGCATAAAGATATCTGATCAATACATTTGCATATATATATATATATATATATATATATATACGAGGTCTGGGCAAAAGTAAAAATGTCAATTAAAGAAGGATACAAGATAAAAAATTACATATACGAAGTCAGTTCAAAAGAAAGAAGATGGATTAAAGAAGAGGAAAAAAAAGGTTTATGACTGAGGTGAATATCCAAGAGTTTTAAATTCATAGATCGATGAATTGAAAAGATCCAAGTCGCTGAATATAGAGTTGAACAATTAGACGAGCGATATATAAAAGAGTTAGCATAGTCCCATCAAATATACGAAAATATTTAAAAGTTCAAATTCATTCAAATTCATTCAAATTCATTCAAAAAAATTCAAAAAATAAAAAAAAATTTAAAAGTCAGGTGTTTATTGTCACTATTGATAATATACTGTCTGCCCTAGCTAAACGCACAGATCAAGTGACTGGTGAATTTGGAATACTTCGGCAATTAAAAACTCTTACAGCAGAAGAGATCTACAAAGAACTAAAAATATCGGAAGTTCTTGAGGCCATTCTACAAAAAGACTTCCGTACACGTCATATAAAGATCTTCGTCTCTGTGAATATTCAATTATTTATCTTAACTAATAATTATCTGTCCGTGAACAAATTCAGTAATTGTGTTTTCACAACATACATATTAAAATATTGTTTGGCGTTTGATTTTCTACAGCGTAGTAGTCACTAAAGTAGTGTGATAAATTTTTATTTTATTCATTTATTTATACTGTAGGTTTATAACAATGTTTTTTATATTAAAGTAAATCTATATTATTACATTTTAATGACATTTTACTCCCCATAATATGAGCCAATAGCTTTAGCTTCTAGGAGTATTTACATGCCAAATTAAAGTACAAAAACAGAAACCATTTAGAAGTAGTAATTTTTATTATAGAAAAACCATTTGGGACAAGTGGGCAATGCTACAAATCATCGTTTTACAAAATCAAATAAATTTGATTGATAAATTAAAATTCAGATTTATTTTTAGGCTCGTAGCATTTTCCATGGCTAATCCGGCACATTTCCGCAAGCCCAATTAATTTGAGCAAATAAAAAAAATAATTAATGCCAACCGTTTAGTTTGGGCTTAGCTCACTTTGTGGTACTAGTTTCATTTATAATAAAAAGTTGTGTGAGCTAGTTGCTGGCGCTCCGCTCCTCGGCCGAGGGTTCGAGCCCCGGGGAGGGCGGCCAGCTGCCGACAGGACCAAATGTAATAAATTGAGATATTGTTTATAATGCTGTTGACCCATCGGGACTCGGGACACGCCGGATTAGGATCGGAGTCGTGACGGCGTCATTACCGTGTCGTGACTCTGTCCACGCGACAATCGGCCGGCTCGTCATGCTTCGTCAGTCTCCGCCGGTCTTCGGCTGCTCGCAAACATATCGCATCAGCCATGTGGCACAAGAAATCTATGATCACTCCTGCCCCTTGTTTAATTTGGTAAATAAAGAAAAAAACAGTATTCTCAGATCAAATCAGTGCTTGCGAAGCTGTGGCTTTGATGGTTGAATGCACCGTGTGCAGGCCATCGCAGCCGCACTCACTAGAGCTAGCTCATCCACGTGATCAAAAATTACAAATAGGCCTAAAGATCAAAATGCAAAAGACCAAATGGATGTCCAATGACCACATCCAGAAATGACAGAACCATAGATACTATATTCGGTGACATAATGGTCAAAGAAAAAGTGGACAGATTTACATATCTTGGCAAAGTTATCATAGTAGAAAACAATATACATGCTGAAATTGAGAATCGTAATCCAGAAACGCCTAAGAGCTATGAAAGCCTCCACGAGCAAGTTCCTATAATCAAAATTACCGGGCAGAAACACTGAATTGTATGTCTATAATATTATTATCTAACTAGTAATAACATACGGAATGGAGTCACGGACAATGACCCTTAAGTTTGAAAACAAAGTATTTAGGACAATATTGGAACTTAGATCCTGTGTGTTAAATAAGTGAATTTTTCGTAATGAATAAAGTAACGTTAATGATAATAGTTCAGTGTTTTGTGAAAATAAGTCAGAAATATTGAGAAAAAAAAACAAAAATTTTATATTGCATAACTTCAAAATTATTGGTATTAGGTCATGGCTGCTTGAACATTTTTGATTCACAATAAAGGCAGAAATATAGTCCTGCGAGGTAATTAATGTTTTAAAAATAACCCTGAATAATGTCATCCCCCTTATCTAATTTTCTTCACCCTCCTTTGAATCAATTTTTCCATGATAACCTTATGGGTTTTTTTTATTTTTACGTTTGTTTGGTACCTGGTGACCTTATGTTTGGTAGCACATGGTCATATATAAGAGAATTCTAAATATCATTGAGGATATACAGACTACTTCCTTCCTTCGAAGTTTCCGGGTTTCTCCTTCCTGCGGAGCTTTGGAAAACACAATTGATCACTTTTAATATTTTAATTCTGTTTCAGACCTTGGTTTTGCGTTCTCCAATTTCTGAGATGAGTGACCCCAAATAAACCTCGTCAAATCATTGACCTCTCCGTAGTGATAAAAAAATTTATAAATCTAAAATTTATCACCAGAATATTTTGAATAATGTATTATATTTCAATCCTGCATAACTAACCAATCATCGGTATCAAATGTATGACTGATTTAACCAAAAAACAAAACAAAATCATTAAATGAATTAATCAATGGTGATAATATACAAGTATGACTAATTTAACATGCAAAAAATATTTTGTTTCTACTAAATCAATATTTTAATACCACGAGCTAAAAGTTTTATATTGCTACAATATCGTATGGGTGTGAAACATAGACTCCATCAAATCGGAAAAAAATTACGGACTTGAGAAGAAAGTACTACAAGATATGTAAGAGATATTTATGTAGGCCTGTGCTAGATGGATTAGTTTTCAGAGCAAAATACAGTGATGAATTATATAACATTTATCAGATTCTCTAGAAAGCTACCAAATGACCTAATGTACAATTCTCTACGCAACAATATCTGTCACTTACACTACTAGATCGCGAAAATAATTTTGAGGTATAAAAAGAAAAAAAAATTGCGTGTACTCATGCACGTGCGGTAGAAGTTATACATAAAAACTAAAATAAAGATGAAATTGCGTATTAATGAAGCTCGAGTATTCAATTGTAAAAATTTAACAGATTGTTAGATAAATTAGCATAAACCGCTACCAGATTTTAGGTCTACCGGTTCCGAGACGTACCCGTCTCTTCGTCAGGACCAATACTACACTATGTTCACAACACTATACACCACAACCATAGTATTGTTAATCTTGTTAAAGACTAGCAGAGCATGCCGGTATTTGACAAGATTAGCACGCATATGATACATAGCGTTGTTAATATAGTAGTTTAGTATTGGTCCTGACGAAGAGACAAATACGTCTCGAAACCGGTAAACCTAAAATCTGGTAGTAGTTTATACTAATTTAACTAACACTGTTATAATGTCTAACCACAAAGTTAATGCTTTAAATATTAATAATATTGTAAAAATCTACACTGATCATTGATGAAATGAATTAACTCATACTTTAAAAAATGTAACCTCGAAGATTTAAAATAATTGTGGCAAACAAAAACTTTCTTAAATTAATGGACTCTTTGTCTAAGGCAAATCCATCCCTTAAAGTATATTTTTGACGGGCTGGGGGGAAGTGGTGGTGGCTACGTCATGTACTTGCAGATTGCCGCCCGCGCGTCCGTGATTCGAGTCCTTCCCTGCCGAGTAATTTCGTATTTTTACTTTCTTTCTTTTAACTCGTGGCGTTTGCTTGCTTGCTTGACGAAAAAACCTTGGATCGATTTTTAACCCTTTTCCCGTGATCCAGTCGAGCTGAAACTTTGCAAGCGGACTCGTGGCGATTTTTGATATTTGATATTATAACGAAATTTGATAGATCAAGAAGATCTATCAAATTTTCGTTAAAAAATAATAATAATTATAGTATATTTTTGGATTTTTCAAATTTTTATGGTTTTTTCATACAAGTTGCGTGGAGATTCCGACGCATAATGTAGACAAGAAACCCGAAAATAAGAAAAGGAGGATTGTAAAAACTTCGTTTTTATGGGTTGCTTTTTAGCCGTGAATTCGAACAAAATTATTATACGGCTGTTTCCCGCTACAATGCGCTACTTCCGTTGCAATAAAAAAAATGCCCTCAATGCGCCAAAAGAAGATTCAAAAATGCATTATTTCTTATGTAACCATGTCTGTCACTAACTCTACCGAGACGATATAATACGCTAGATGGTTTTTTCACAGCTTTAACTCGAAATATAAAGTAAAAATACCTCTAGTTAGCACAGAATCCCGGACCGTTCATCCACATTATTTTGTTATGCTTATAATTTTTTTAATTAAAGATTTCTCTCGCGGTGGGGAGAGTGAATGACTTTGTTTCTGCGGCCGTACCGCCTCGCAACGGTTTATACGACAGTTGCGATCTTGCAAAGTAGTGTAAAAAGGTGTCATCATGGCAACGATTGAGTGGGACCGATGAGGAACCTTTTGCTCTTAGAACGGTCCTGGTAAGCGGTGGGTATCATTCACTGTTCATCCACATGAAACTGCAGCGACACGAGATGGGTGAATCACGTCCATAGAAGGCACGAAGCGCGCATCCCAAAAGAAATCCTCAATGGATACCCAGTTCTCAAGGGATGAGTGGAAAGACCACGTTTCAGACTTCGCTGGAAGAAAGAATGTAGTATAGAAGGACGCTGCAGATCCTGAATTGGAAAATAGTCGCCGAAAAGCAAAGCACGCGGAGGCCAAAGTTTTACGAAGCCAAAGCTCGATATGAGTTCTAGCACCATTAAAGGACTCAAGTTTATATGGCAAAAATTCGAGTATCCAGTCGCACCGGATAGTTTACTAGTCAGGTAGAGGCAGATGCTGTAGATAGTCTTTGTCTCGTTTATTAGTAAATATATTATGTTATAACTTCATTATATTCGTTTCATTAAGTTATTACTCAATATTATTTCGTTACTTCATTATACATATTTACTTTTTCCATTCTATTGCGACTGTTTTGTCTTCTAGTCCTTATTTGTTCTTCTTATTATACTCATATTTAAAATGTTGTTTCTATGTGAAATATGTTAGGTTAATAAGTTCGATTCTGATAACTCATGCTCTTATTCATACATATCATAAATTGTGTCTGTTTTATTTCCGGAAATAATAAGTGAGACGGACTTATAGCATGTGAATGGACTTGCTGTGTATGTATGTATGTATGTATGTATATTTTTGACATCTGGCCCGCACGATTCTCGAGCCAAATAAAAAAATGTGTATATCTACGTATGTATGCATTCTGAACAACCATAAGTCTCTTTTTTACCTGAATTTGTTTAACAAATAGTTCGGACCCCTGAGAAAGCCAGCGACTCCCAAACTGTCGACATTTATCATTATTTTATTTTCATCACGAAGGCCATAGAAGTAACACGATGATGATGATTTTATTGAATATCGTCACTAACTTCATTTTATTTACTTTTATTTCATTTACCTCATTGTAGTCACTCGTATCACTATGTTTGTATTTACTATTATTCACCAATTTTAATATTTTTTATTTAAAATTGTTGTTTCTCTTATTTATCATATTTTATTTACACTTATTATTATTATGCACTTTTCGAAATTATTTCTGTGTGAAATATGTTAGGATTCATGTTAGATACTGTTTGTTTAAATTTTTATATATCACTAAGTTGTATCAGTTATATTTCCAAAGAAATAAATAATTAAATAAATTATGATAGTGATTATGATGATCAAGATTATAGTCATGATGATGATGAAGATCAAAACCATGATGATGATGAACATGATCAAAACAATAATGATGATGATGATGATCATGATCAAGACCTTAGAGTATATACAATCCATAGAGACCATATTATTTCGAAACTTGTAAGAATTTTGTTAAAAGAGGCGTGGTCATTCGGTGAGACTGGACAATTCATTTCTAACACGTGTTTGTAATTTCTTGCTAAATCAGGGCTACCACTAATGTACGATTCTCTGTGAATTCTCTTACAATAAAGTAGCAATAAATGATAATGCCTTTTATATGTGGGTACATCTATTTATTTTAATTTATTTTATTACAATTTTAAATATCACCACAACAATAATTATATAAGGTACTGCAATAATAATAATTATAATCGAGGATTATTTATACCATATCAAACATAAACATTTAGATATCTGCATTTGTACAAATATTTAGAAAATTACGTTATTTACATAATATACATTGTTTGTATATACACATAAAATACATTGTTTGAAAAAACAATATGATGAAGTACATTAATGGAATTAATAATAAATATAAAATTTTAATATAGTACGCTATTGATTTTGGAAGATAATTAATCTGTTGAAATGTTGTCTCACTCTGACGGTAGGTTGTACCGCTGATTTGATCAGAAAGTGTAGCCTGACATCTAAATATTTAGAAGCAACTGCCTTAATTAGGTGAACAGTATGGTTCTCCAGCGGTGACTGGTCTAGCATGTGAGAAAGTAATATATTAAAACAATCTACAGTTAGGAATATTTTTAAGACCCTGTTGACTAAATATTCTAATGAAAAGTGAGGATTCATTCTTTTTCCTCCACTACGGTTAAGAGCTTCTCTAAAAACGCGTTCACTATGTGTGCAAATTAAAATAACGTCATCTGATGGATATACTAACCCCCCTCTATCTATCCCCAACGACTTCATTACATGAAGGGATCACTTCTAGCAACTCTCCCATGTTTTCTGTCGAATTTGTAGACTGAAAGTAATAATATCGATTAAATTTAAAGTTTATGAAAAATTAATATACCTAACGATTTTAGGTAAAACATAATATCGATGGCTCCTATGTATGCTATAATAACCCATAAATCGAAAAATTTTAGTTTTTTTATGTTTTTCTTATTTCTTATATCTTTATAACAAAGAAAAAAATTACATTTTTTTTTGGGTGTATTTTATAGGGCAATGTATATTTATACCGGACGAAAATATACTACTTCATATACTAGGAGTTTCAGAATGCACATAACTAATTTTATAAATCCCGTATAAATTGGCGATTTAAGAAATTTTTTATGTAACGAAAAACGAATAAAGAATGAACACTATAGGTACTTACTCTATCAAAAGCCAGTTCTGTTCTTGAATAATTCCTAGGAACGGCAAATTTTTTTATTCGAACTAATTTGTTTTCTTTCCTTCTGTCAAAATGTACATTCAAGAAGTGATCTGAGCAAACACAACTGTGACTTCCGGGATTCCAATTAATCCTTCCCACAGCATGGATCCATTCACTTTTTTTACTTCATTTTTTGGGAACCTACAAAAAATGATATCCCAATCCGAATACTTTAAATAATAAATAATAAATAATTTGTATTCTAAAATTTTAAGCACAGCCCTGTCGGTCCAATATGCTTTGTCATAAAAATACCACATTGAGCTTAGTTAGATCCATACAATGTAGTGCCTTCTCTTTCTTACTCCTAAAAATTCAGAATTTTTAAAGGAGAAAAAAAAAGACGGATATATTTTAAAATGTCGGCTATCTAAGTAAATAATTTTACAGTTCGTGTTGATTGAACATTCATAGACATATTTTGATTTAAGTCATCAAAAACATCTTCAAAATAGCATTCTCCGAATTATTTGTGTAATAAAATCAATCAAAAATAAACGTTCTAGGATTTTTTAAACAAAAGTAAATGTTTGCAGTTGGTTTGTTGTTAAAATTATGAAATAAAACGTATACATGTAAAATTTTCATATTTTGGATAAAATACCTGTGATAACTGATATGTTTCTTCCCGTTTCCAGTCCTATTGGAACACCCCTTCATTGCACAAGAAGGCATATCAATTTTTTGTAATATTTGCACGTAAACACACAATAATTTATCGAAAATACGGATAAAAAATCTGTCAGCTCTGCCGTTCTCTGCCCGAGTTTTGAAACTCGGGCAAAGAGAACCCTTACAAAGCAATTAAAGATGTACCCGACCGGGTGATCTTTTTTGTCCCTTTTTGTCTTATGTGTTACTATATTGTTAAAACTGAGTAAGCTTTATGTTACCACGCGTACGGGTTTGGTAAAATGTTTAGTTATCCCTCTATGGATTGTATATACTCTAAGATCAAGACCATGATGATGATGATGATGATGACGATCATGACCATGCTGATGATGATCATGATGATGACCATGATAATGGTGATTATGATCATGATCATGACCATGATGATGATGATGATCATGATCAAGATTATGATGATAATCATTATTACCTTCACTACAGAAGCATTGGTTGTTAATCATTTTGTGTAGTGGTATGAATAACGAGGTATGATGGCTTTAACTTATTCCTCAATCATACTATTATATTATTTCTTCTCACGACTTGAAATTCATTCTTCAAGACATGTCTCCGAGAAAGGTGAATGTACATAAAATTGGATCTAAATTCTTTAAAATTATTTTTTTCTAAAAATTAAAAATAAGAAAATTAAATTAAAAATTATTAAAATATTTTCGTATGAACAGAGAATACCCCAAGTAAACGAATAAAAGAAAAGAGGATGTTTAAGTAATGAACATTAATAAATATTTTTAAAACTTTATGAATAATGTATTCAAATTATTTGAGAACCATTTGAGGTCTTTAAGGGACCCCATTCATACATTATTACGTTTTCCGGCGGAGATCAAATCCTATTGTTATTTTTTCTAATACTACTAATCGTCCCAAGAAAACACCTTTGTTAGAAACCAAACCAAATTTCATACACTCAAGTAATAGCTTATCTTCCTCATCTTGCGCTCTGCCGGGTTTTAAGGCTCCTTGTCTTATACGTATTGGTCCTCTTTGTCCAGCTCATTACTTTTTTCTGCCCTATCACTTTCTACTCTTATTTCGACCTAATCACGCCTGTCTGACAGACACGATAGTCTTTTTACTCCCTTTATATTAACTCATGGCGTCTGCTTGCTTGCTAGCCGGCGTGCCATCGAATTTTTTTTGGATCGAATTTTGACCCTTTTCCCGTGATCCAATCGAGCTGAAACTTTGCAAGCAGACTCGTGGCGACGATCAAGAAGATCTATCAAATTTTCGTTAAAAAAATTAATAATTGTAGTATAATTTCGAATTTTTAGAAATTTTAATGCTTTTTTCAAATTGGAATCATTACAAAAGATTGATTTCTAGCAACGGCGGCCCGATAACGTCGCGAAATATTTTCTAAATTTGAATTACCCCGTCGGTATACTTAATAGGTTTCTACTACTACGAATTTCGAAAATCTAAATTGACTGACAAATGTTTTTAGAATTTAATCTTCAAAGCATGAAGTTTCTTATCAAAGCTCAAAACATCTGACATATTAGAAATATATTAAATTACTGAAAGTACATATTATGTTATATGTTTTAATTCGTCTTTAATTTTTGTTATATTTTACAAAGAAAGGGAGTATAATAAAAACTTAGTTTTTATGGGTTACTTTTTTTACTCCCTTCATATTAACTCGTGGCGTCTGCTTGCTTGACGAAAAAACTTTGGTTCGATTTTTAACCCTTTTCCCGTGATCCAATCGAGCTGAAACTTTGCAAGCAGACTCATAGCGACGATCAAGAAGATCTATCAAATTTTCGTTAAAAAAAATTAATAAATTTTTCAATTTTTCAAATTTTTAATGTTTTTTTCATAAAACTTACTAAATTGTATGAAAATATTTCAACGCGTCTGATAGACACGGAACCTGATTATAGTATAATTTTGGATTTTTGTAAATTTTTTATTACTCCCTTTCGTAGCGTCGCTCGACCGAAGCCCAACGCGTAGGTTAAGCGCCAAACCAGTTTCCACTAGTAAATGAGAAAGAGAGTATAATATAAAATTGGTTTTTATGGATTACTTTTTTCAAACTGAAAATCGCTGTGTGCAATGTTCTTTATTTTTTAGAATTAAAGATGGGTCACCTAGAATCAGAATTGGCCGCAGTTATGCAGAAAGCGTCCAGCCCACAAATTGCTAAAATGAGTTATAAACGGGTTTGGACAGCTCACTACATATCTTTATGTGTTGAAAACGCTCATGCTATAAGTACTATTTTTCTAACTGTTTGTTTTATCATACCTAAATATTAATTAGATAAGCACCCAAGATTATTAAATACTTTTTTATCCAAGAGAAAATTAAAAACAGAAATGACAACTGATTAAACAAACAAACATTCTTATTCTTAGATGTTATATAAAAATTTTATTAAAAAAATCCAAGTCACATACCTAATATACAAAAGCTGGCATTTAATAACGTCACCCATATTTTTGATAAAATATATCCAACCCACATAAAACAAAATAACGACTATTTTTTGGACGTTATGTAGAATGAATCCAATCTATAAAACGCATCACGTCATCGTAAATAAAAAATTTATTATTATTACATTAAAAAAACATAAAAAATATCTCATAAGCCTATGCAAAAAAATTACGCAATAACGAATTAAAAAAACATATTGAGTTTTGTAGATTCAAATTTTTAGAAGCCATTTTCTCAATTCCTTGTTTTCAATTGTTGCCCAATTGCACTCACCCCTCAGGGCCGCCAGACAAGCACGTTTGCGCTATACTAAATAAACAATTAAAACGCTGAGATGACGACAATTTCTTCTAATTCTCATCATCTTTCTTCTTGCTCTTGTTAGAGCAGTGGTGGCCGTCACGCACTCTGCTTATTGATTCAGATATTATTTGTAGTTGTGTGAAAATTAATGAAGGAAAAGCGGTGTGGCGTTTTATCCTGTATGCCTTACCCTGCGAGAAAACGATCTAACAGTTAATTGGTTTAGAGTATGAACGTACGATCTTCGCGCGATGCCCATTTATTTGTATAATATTAACTTATTAAAGTCATCAACAAATTGTTAATGACCTTAACCCTAATGTGGTATTTAACTACAATGTAAGTCACAACATTCTAGAGAATTTAAAATATATTATGGGTGAGCTGTTAAAAACAATGAAATTAAACATATGTGTTCTGTAATAAAAAAATTATACGAAAAAAAAATACTTTAAAAGTCTACAATGCATGAGTTTCAATATCAACGATGTCTATTACGTGACACGCAACAGTGCTAAAATTGTTAAAAATCTAATTTGAAAAGTTCTCAAACATAATAAAAATACATGATTCTTTAAGTAACAATTTCCGTCACTATTTCGCTGTTTAATACGAATTTACTACGATTTCGCGTTAATTTTATTTGTTGTGAAAGTTAAATTTGAATTCGCATTTTGTGAAGAACTGAAGCAAATTAAGTAGATTGAGAGAATTTGTTTACATTTTAGATGGAGTTCGCAATATTTTTTTTGTGAAAATTGTAATTTCTTTATTGGCATAAATTAATAAATATAAATTAAAATCCAAACATTAAAAGCTCGTCACATTAGCGAGTGATAGCTAGTACTTAATAATTACTCTTGAGGAATGAAAATTCTATCAAAAAACCCTATTTGAATTCTCGTCCGCGCACTGCTGGGCCGAATCCTCACGATCTAGGGGGGGAACAACAATATTGTTTAATTAATTTTACATTCCTTACCATATTAAAATTACCATGCAAATTCGCAGACAGAATCCGTCTGCGTAAGCTGCGGCGTACAAAATAAGCGCTTCTTCTATTACCCGCCGGTTGCAAAAACATCTCATTGAAAACTCCTGAAGCAGACGGATCGGCCCGAAATCTCCATATTGTGCTTGTGAATAGACCGAGATAAAAATGTGCCTGAACGAGCAACAACTACAAGTGGTGTGTACCTACCTACCTACCTGTCGGGATTTGTAAAAGTTTTACATGAACACGACCAAACCACTCTTCTTAAAGTAATCTGGGGAATTATTATTGTACATATTGTGTTGGGTCTTTTGGGCGTGCAAAGATCCATTGTGTTGAATATAAAGGAATTACTGTCTACGCGTAGTTTGTGTACGTGTGTGTGACTGTCAGCTGTCAGGTGTATGTAAATAAATAGCAATATTCTCACATAACTGACAAAATGAGAGAATAGAACGCCACTATCTTCTGTTTTCGACCCACAACTTTTGCCTCGTCTACTTTCATACCTCTTCTCAATTACGCATCACTACACATCCTTTAATATTAAGTTTACCTGATCTTTCTTTCCAGGTCTTTCACGAAAGCCCTCTATTTTTGATGCCTTCAATAGTCGTCTCGTAGGAGTATTTTCCTAATCACTCTCTCCTCTCTCGAACTTTTCACATAACTAAACCGCTCGGCGATCTTTTATTCATTCTTATGCAAAATTAGGTTTTGATGAAATAAAAAAATATTTTGGTAATTAATATTAGGTCCTTACATATGAAATTGGCGATTTGCCGTACTGGCAAATTTGATCTCAAATATCTTCTCTTTGGTTAGGAATTCCAAATCCAAATTTATACAGCTATTTACTCATGTACTTGTGTTTTGAAAATTATAATTCATTTGTATTTTCCTCAATTGTTTTTTTCTTTGCGTCATTCAGTTTACAAAATGAAAAACTTGAAATATCGCGTTATTTACGAGTACGAGTTCCACCGTGGCACCAGTGCTGCAGAAACGGCTCGAAGGATTAATGATGTGTATGGCGACGGTGCCGCAAAAGAAAATACAGTGCGTTTTTGGTTCCAACGTTTTCGTTCTGGAAATTTCGACCTGCAGAACAAGCCCCGTGGACGGCCGGAGACCAAAGTTGATAATGAAGAATTGAAGGCTATTGTGGAAGCGGATCCATCGCAAACCACATCCCAGTTAGCTGCAGGCTGCGGTGTTAGTGATAAAACTGTTTTAATCCACTTGAAGCAAATTGTAAGGTGAAAAAGCTTGAAAGGTGGGTACCTCACGAATTGAGTGAAGCAAATCAACAAACGCGCGTTGACTGCTGCGTTGCATTACTCAACCGGCACAATAATGAAGGGATTTTAAATCGAATCATTACCTGTGATGAAAAGTGGATCCTGTACGATAATCGGAAGCGCTCATCGCAATGGCTGAACCCTGCCGAACCAGCCAAACCATGCCCCAAGCGAAAATTGACTCCAAAAAAGTTACTTGTGAGCGTTTGGTGGACTAGTGCTGGTGTCGTTCACTACAGCTTTCTTAAATCTGGCCAGACGATTACGGCAGATGTCTTTTGTCAGCAAATGCAAACCATGATGGAAAAGCTAGCTGCTAAACAACCGAGGCTGGTTAATCGCTCTAGGCCACTGCTGGTTCATGATAACGCTAGACCACACACTGCACAACAGACGGCTACCAAATTAGAGGAGCTTCAATTGGAATGTCTAAGACATCCATCGTACTCTCCGGACCTTGCCCCAACAGATTACCATTTTTTTCGAAATTTGGATAACTTCTTGTAAAGGAAAAAATTCAACTCCGATGGGGCAGTCCAAACCGCCTTCAAAGATTTTATTGATTCCCGTCCGAATGGTTTTTTTAGTAAAGGGATCGATGAACTACCTATGAGATGGCAAAAGTGCATAGATAGCAATGGTACATACTTTGATTAAATAAATATATTATAATAAAAAAAAAATCGGCTTTATGTTCCTCCCATACTAAACGCCAATTTCATATGTAGGGACCTAATATTTAGGACGTATACCTACTGAGTATTTATATATCAAAATATTCGATTATTCAATTTAAAATTAGACAATAACGCAATATATTTTTAAAAATTGCATTTAAAATTGAAATGTCGACCTAAGGCACACTCTCGGCTTCCCTACTTCTACACATAGAGAAATCATAAATGATGTGGCTTGGACATGTGCTAAGAACGCCAGAGGAGCGAGTACCAAGAAGTATCCTCTTGGCAACCTCGGAAGGAAGGCAACCCGTGGGTTGCCCCAGATTAAGCCAGGATAAGCAACAAAAAAAATGTACGAAAAAGTAGGAATCTTGACTGACATACGGAAGCAGCACAAGACAGGAATATGGAAGCAGCTTGTCAAGTCTTCGGAATCCCAACCCTACTAGGACAAGGGGATGAAGAAAAAAAAAATATTAAAAATAAAAAAATAATTATAACGCTGATAATAAATACCTTTATTATCAGCGTTATAATTAATTCAATATTGTAAATAACCAGGGCCTTTTTGCAAATAGTTATCTATCAAATTAGTTTTCATATTAGTACTTAGTTATTTATTCATTTCCCATATACTTAGTTCTTATGTTTTAATGTCTATATTTAGATTTTTAATTTTTAGTATATATTGTATCCTGATGAAGGGACTATTGGCTACGAAACATATTAGTATTTTCAAATTATTGGTGTAAACAAAGTATTTTCTTGTTAACTATATTAATAATAACACTACAATCATTTTGCATTTTTTGAAGAAGAAGTTAAATAAAAGTTTATTTTACAAAAATGAGTAGGTAGATACCCTTTTGTGTGATGTTTACAGCCCTTTAGAAAATAGGAAGCGAGTAACGTTCCAGAGAAATATAACGCACTAATCCTTACTTGAAATATTCCTGAAAATCTAATCATGTGGGCCATTTGGTGAGAATACATTAATAAAAGTATAATTCAAGCTGAAATTGTATCTGAAATTTGTGTATGCACAGTGTTCCTGTGTTGCTGTGCGGAATTTCGCTATAAATTTCCGCAATAAAGGCTTAATCTGCCCTCCCGCTATTGTGGCCGCCTTACTAATGAAATTATTCGATTAGCCTCAATCCCATTTATATGCAAAATCAGTACAAAAGTGTTGTGAATCGCACACGCGCCGATCTGCGCGAGGATAATCCGGCGGTACTCCATCTGGGCACTTGACCTAGCCAGGGCTACCTCACGAAAAGAGGACTTTTTACCGTGAAATCAGGGAAACGAAGGACATTTCAAAATGAAACAATTTTCATCGTTTTAACATTCATTTTGCTTGTCTGAAATAGCGAAAACACTCCTATTGTGCCCTTCGGCGTCGTGATATTTACCATCACGCCGTTTCCCCGCGAGGATGGGCAGAGAAGATAGAGCTCCACACTATTCTATCCTGACACACAACTCTCGCCTCATCCACATACATACAAGCTCGACGATTGTCGAGGTTCCTAACGGGACCATCGTCTAGTGTCTGGTTAATCTTGTCATGCCACGTTTTCGCGGTCGCCCTAATATCTTCTTTCTTTACTCTATCATAAATAGATATGCCATACATAGTCTAAGTGATCTGATCTCTACCGCATTCAGTCTATTTTCGGTGTCGTGATATTTACACAGCTTATACAGTGTAGAATTTATACATCGACAAAACTATTTTAAGTTCTCAAAGTCATTTTCATAATAAGATTGCTTATATCTGATATTGTTTTATATACTTATTTGTATATTACAACATTTTTATATGTAAAAGCCTGTAATGGGCTGAAAAAAAAATATATAAGGATGGAAGGAGGACAGTGTATCCTCCTTTTGAAAGGTAACCCTACGTAGGGTAATAGATTATGCTCTTAACTGGATTACACTAGAATATACACGAGCACGTGAGGTTTACGTATTCAATGACTGCATTTTATACAAAAATACGAACTAATTAGTAAGTTTAATTTCCTAATGGTAGTTTTATGTAGGTAGATCAATATTATACCTGACTACTAGAATTACTATCTAACCTACGCATGTATTGTACTCTTATTGTAAAATTTGGGTTTCTTGTCATTGGGCAATGACTCTGTCTACTTATATCACTGATTTTTACGAATATAAATGGATGTAAGAAAACCTGTAAATAGAATATATATATAAAAAAAAAATATGTGATTTTCAGGTCTGGAGGACTCTTTTTACCACTCTTATATTATATTAGTTATCTGTTAATCGATATTTCACCGACTTCCCAATTTTGCACCCATACGTATTCTCGGTGACAATACACGAATCAATCAGGTTGACTAATTAATCAATTAATACAATATTTTATTTTATTTTTTCACAAACAGGCCGTCAACAGGTCCTAGAGTGACATGAGTACAAAGTATAAATATTTTATGAACATTTTGAATATGATATAATTAAATAATTACCCAATATACTGCTTATTATAAATCATTAACAAATAATGTGTTAATGATAAAATAAACTGTAAATAACATTCAGAACAAAATAAAGACTGTCGCAAATCAATAAATATAATTTAGGAATGTGTTCCAGATTAACAAGTTTTTACACAATACACAATAGGTTTACTTTTTTTTTAAATAATAATGCAGAATGTTTTAATGATAAAATAATTAATTAATCAAAATTTTATATGCAAAATCAGTAAATGAGCTCACCAAAAGATGGAGCTAAATTCCTACGGAAGTAACTTTTGCGCTGGTCAATATTAAGACTAAAACGTAGTACTAAACGTAAACACGTAAACGATGAAAAAAATATTATTAAAAAAACACGCTTACATTTAAATGTACTAAATAATAAATTTTCGGCCAATTTTTTTTTGCCTTACTCTCCAAATAAAAGTGTGGGCGTTTTCCCTCCATCAACATCAGAATTCTGTAATCTATAACAATAAAGTAAGCGCCCACCTAATATTTCGAGAGTGAGGCAAAAAAAATTTGGACGAAAATTTTTTTTTACGTTTTGGTATATTTAAATATAAGAATGTTTTTTTAAATTATCTAAGTAAAGTTTAGGATGCATTGATGGAATTTTTACATAATTAAAAGTCACTATTGTGATTTATTCGTGAGGTAAGTTTAACAACAAAATGCAAGAATCAGGTAGATATTTTCTCTGTATAAAAGTATCTTCTTAAACGGAGTTAAGAATTTTACGAAATTTTTGAACAGCGCCATTTTGGAGTACGATGTCGGATCAGGCCTTTATTAGGGAAATTTGGTCCAGGCAATGAGAGGATATGTCCTGGGGAATGGAACAACTTTATTTTTACCAGAATACTAGAGTGAAGCTGCGCAAAATTTGTCGATGGTACTTACTTTAATATGATACAAATTGCTTACATTTTTCGCGGTATCTTAAAAAGAAACATTGCAAAATTTACTTTAGCTTTTATACATACATTATTTTCTATATTTCAAAATATACCCAACCATGTTTCTTCTTTTTCTTAGATTTGTATGTTAATGTATTCTCCTAGCTCGTTCCTGCATTTTAAATATTAGTTAACTATCATATCACGTATTAATCTAGTCTCATTGTTCATGTCACAAGTTATAAAAACAAGATGGGAAACTGTTTCTTTGATATGCCAAAAAAAAATAGATCATGGAGTTAGGTAAGTTTTGATATTCAAATACTCATACCTATGTACCTAATATAAAATTATTAAATAAAATAACGGCCAATCTCTACCAAAACTGTGTATTGAACATGTTGCCAAAACCATCTGCCTGTATCGCGGAGGGTTGTTCCGAATAAAACTCGAAAATTGTTTTAACCAAAAAAAAAATGCATTTTGTAATTCGATATTTTTCGGAATTCAAAACAGATCCGTAGTGCAGCAGCGAAAGTAGGTCCCGATATGTATTTTCATCTCCCCTCTCCCCCCTGCAGGGCGCATCTGCCATCTCCGTCTGATACGTGACGCGTTGTTATGTTTGTACGCTGAAATACTATCCGATAGCCCGGTTTCTCAGGGGACGTCAACTATCTATAGTACCTAATAGAAGAGCCAGCGACCGCCAGACATACGTTAGAGTATCAAACATGTTATATTTTCTGTACATGTAAACTATAGCAAGTGAGAAAGTTAGGATATTATGACATTTGAGTTCGAAGGATTTTGTCAAAAATGTGAAAATGAAACGTAAGAATAACAATCCCGAATTTTTAATACGTTTAACGGGATAGTGTAACTGTTTGCCAGATGCTTTTCGTGAGTCGTTTCTTCCGCTAGACGCTGTGAAACTCTTAATATTAATGTTATTTACCTATATATAAGAATATCAAATCTGAATTTTATGTATTTCATTCAGGCCACTATTTTAAGATACTGATACTGATATTGATGATTCCTGGTACCCTATATTTTGACGTTTTACAAAAAAAATTTTACCTGTATTTCCTGTTATCTGCCAAAATCCCCCGAAGTCAAATGTCAAATTATATCTAAACCTTCTTACCTACTTTTACAGAAAGTATTTCAGGTTTGATACTACAACGTTAATCTGACGATCGCTGGCTCCTACTCTATCTGCAATAAGGAAAATAACTTATTTTTTATATCTTTATTCCTTGGTTTTATTTACAAATTTCCCGCGAGTAGACTCGAGGATTCGTAGTCTTTTTTTTTATGTTTAGTTTGTAGAACTCCATGTTTATTTTTAATGAAATTAAAAATATACTAAATTTTAATAAATATTATCATTAAGTGACGGCTTGTTCGACTTGTTAGGCCATTATCAAACTGTTTGATCCTACATTCGAAAACAAATTCGGCTACCTAGACTCGCAAAAAATCAAATCTATCAAGCTATAAAAATAATGCTGGTTCACACTTATTATTCTTTTCAATTCTCATGTATGAACAGAGACGCCTTCAAAGTGCTGAAAACCAGACATTATACTTCTTAAAATTATTTAGTTTGACCTTTTCAAAATATTTTCAAAACATACAAGCTCTCGATTATTTTTTAAGCAAGGCGGACGTAGGTATTAGCACCAAACGTGATGCCAAATTGTGGACAAGTAATTTACATTAGTTTATATCTATTTATTTTGGTGATCTGTATTCTGTAAAATAAACTATTATTTTTACTATAGAGTAAAACTACTTTCAGGCACGTGTGTGCCGCGTGCCGATCATATTGAATACCGCGTCTGCGAGCCCCTCGTTTACAACATGCGGCGAGTGGTAAAATGTTGGACAAGATCTGTAAAAAAAAATGTGTACGCGATTTGTAGGGAATACGATATTCCTAATGCATTATTACAAATGCAGTGGCTTAGAAAACGCAAAGCTATTTATATTCGTATAATTCTGTTTGTTATTCGCGTATTATCTGAAGCAAAATGTTGGCACAGCGCGTTGAAAATATTTAAAATAACTTCGCTTGACCGAACTGAAGATGGATTTATGTGAAGAAATTCACACTTAATTATTCAATTCATTTGAATGCCTCAAACTCGCATTG
>JADDOH010011823.1:0-27811 GCA_016648135.1 Agrypnia vestita
TGTATTATAATATAAACAAACATTTCATTCTTCTTTCATGGAGTGAATTCTAGCCTCATGATGTGGTATTATTCATAAATATTTTGTTGTCGGGAAAGAATACCTCAACAGTGTGTCGTGTACAGCCGACTTGTCACGAGTGTCAAGTCGTCTCCCGCACAGCCTGTAGTGTAGTGACCACCCGGTACTTGCCTATATGTCCCGCCGCGCGACAATGACACGTCTATAATTATCATTTTTGTTATTTAATTGTTAGAAAGTATTCGCAATTACACAACTATTTTGTACATTACGAATTTATTTTCTTTTCTTAGATAAATAATAAACGAGCGATGCTAACGGCGATAGAGCCCGCAGCGAAGTGGCCCCGCGAGTGTATCCATCTAGAGGACTAAGTAGTCTGTTGAAGGATTAGTGTGTTATCGGCCTCACGTGTGTGGGAATATTTTCCTGTTTGTTAAAATACTTTTTCTTGACGGATTTAGAAACTATTTTTTTTGGTACTCCAACCCAGAGATGTAAATAATATTACCGGCTAATTTATCTTTGATGAATGGGAATATTTAAACCCGTGGATTTTGTATTTTAGATGTTTAAAACATACTAATTAAAATTTACAATTCGCTTATTTTTTTTTATGAGGCAAATCATTTTTGAAAAATATTACGAATCCCGGTTTACCGATGTTAATATTTTGTTAATTTAAAGTAATAAATTATCGAGTAATGGATGTTGATTGTATGCATCGGGGGTTTGCAAACTGTGGCTCGGGCTGTTGACCGCACTGCTGTATTGAAACATTCAAAACAATTCTTACAAATTACAAGATATTTCTAGCAAAAAATACAGAAGTGCAGTTCTACAGAAAGTCTGATAGTATTGACAAAAATGCATTTTTTTATAGATGTCCTTATATAGGAACTGTCAAAATTTGCACATTTGAATGACATTATGTATTTTTGTTTTAAAAATCTAAAATAAATTTATCAAGTAATTAATATTACTATCTAAAACCACAATAAAATGTGCATAATATTGGGGGGAGTTTAATTTAGATAATTTTGAGTGGGTGATCCGTCGTTTCCAAGTTTCCGAACCCCTGGTGTACAAGATACGAAGATTATTTTATTTTTAAATAAATAATTTTTATTTGACTAATTTTTATATGTATATTTTTTATGGAGTATAATGATACATTCCGGAATTCTGTAATAATTTGTAGAGGAAAATCCACATTTTATTTAGATTGTTTTCTATGTAACTGTAATAACGAAGGTATATCTCACTTTGACCACTGAACAAATCCTTTACTGGGGCAAGCTGGGCACGCGGTGACTGCAAGTATTTATTTGAATATTTTTAAGGACACGTGTTTATTTCTGTCATAGCGCTTAGTTTGTCTTAGTAAATTGTTTGCTCATTTTGCCAGAGTCCCGTCATCCTTGTATTTTAAAGAAATATGGGATAATAATAAAAAAGTGATGAAATTGCAACATGATTTTTCATTTTAAAGCCATAATAAATTTGTGACGCTTAAACGCTTACTAGACCAGTCCTTACACAGCTGAGACATGGGTAGACTTCTTTCCATTTAAGAAAGACAATCGAATTAGCAAGTGCAAGCCGTGCGTACGAGGCACATTGTTTCGTTGTGTTGGTGTTTATAACCGTAAACATCAACATAATGAAACAATGTGTCTTAGGGCCGGTCTTATAAACGAATGATCAAATATCCATTTATAAATCGACGCTTGTCTTATAAAACTATTTTGACTCTCCGTAAATATTGCAATGTCGTACATGATTATATATATATATATATATATATATTATTTTTATAGCTGTCAGAGGCGAATTATATATCTTTTCTATGGAAACTAAACATAACCTAAAATTTCTCAATTGCACCGGATTTTTGGGATACTTCCCACAACACTACACTGACAGTAGCATTTGAAATCCCAACAAAGTCTGCAACAGCTAATGATTTGATTGATGTGTTGGTGTTAATACTCTTAAACACCAACACAACGAAACAATGTGACTCGTAGGCACGGCTTACACATACTAATTTGATTGTCTTTCTTAAATGGAAAGAGGTCTACTAACTAAGAGGAATGAGTGAGCACTTTTTTTAAAGGAAAATATTGACGCATATCTTTGGACCGGATCTAGAAAAAAAACCGCAGACGTTACAACAATGAACTTTATACTCTGTTTGAGGAGCTAAACGTCACAAAATTTATAAAACTGGGAAGACTTCGGTGACTGGGTCACGTGGAGAGAATGACTGAGCATCAAGCTTACCAAAGTCTCTGCTGAACCCAAGACCGATAGGGCGAAGGAGCTTAGGAAGGCCAAAATTAAGCGATAACGTCCTCAAATACACATCTACCTTGGAGTTTCTGAACTGGAGAGAGCTGGCACAAAACCGAGATGAGTGGAGGTAAACTTGAGGAGGCCAAGAGCCACCAGGAGTCAAGAGTGATGATGAATAAATATTGTTTAACTGTAACTGGTTGCAGATATTTTATATGAACGACGTTTCTCAACGTTTTGTTGAATTCTTATTCAACGTCATCAGGAGTACGATTTTTACTTGCGGAGGTAGAGGGCGAACCGAAAATATATAATAAAATATTAAATATTCTCAACCAGTTATAGTTAAATATGTCCAACGACTGTAATAACAATCTTAACTCTTTAATAAATATTGTATTTCCACAGGACTCACAATCTTATTGATACCAATTTCAAGAGATATATATACTGATATATATTTTCCAAAAGAAAATAAATAAATGATTGCATCTTAAAGTCTTGATATATAAGAATAAAACTATAACACTTTTTTTTTTTTTTGGAATAGGGGTGAGAACATTTAATTTAAAATGAAATATGTAATAATTTTTTTTGCATTAGATATGTGTTGAATCAGGGGAATTTTACTGAGAATGGCAAACCATTTCCTTGTGTTGGCCCATCATTTTTTACTTTAATATTTTCCTTGCGTCAATAGTTAGCAATGTGTGCATATTAGGACAGCGATGAGGCGTCAGCAGGGCATTGTGATTGTGATGGCTGTCTATGTCTATGGTACACACAATCCAGGAGCAGCAAAAGCAATAATCCGTTAACGTCCTACTAGCTGTTCAACCCCTCTCCCACCCGGAGACCCACACCCGTAGAAAAGCTCTAAACAGTTCCAGGTTCCTTGTACAGCTTAGTAGATCGGAGTTCCATACAGAGTCCCGATCTGTTACCTCTAAATCGTTTATCGTGTCTTCTCTGGCATCCCTCAACAAAACGCAACTCCAGAGGATGTGCTCCGGCATCCGCCTCACCCGGCTGCAGGCACACCACGGGTGTGGGGCAAGTCCTAAATCGTGGAGTTCGTTGGTAACAATGTTGAGGTATTGCCAAGAGTGATGAAGTGTGAATTAAAACTTGATTTTCAAATAATTCTTTATTAACTAATTCAAAATATTTAGCCGAGTAGTTAACAATGATGGGAAGGGATTATTTGTTAATATGTACTATACAAAAAATATAATCAAAAAAATTATATAATTTAAATATAAAAAAGCAACATTTGATTATAAAATTGAAGTCTGTAACTATGTGCAAGTTAAGGACGCAAGTTTTGGATGGTTTACATTTGGAGTAGTTTCTGCAAACAAAATCCCAAAGTGAGGCACAGGTCATTATAACAATACCGCCACACTGCATAAATTATAAATAGGGACCTCAGGAAATGACGCATGTTTAAAATTATCCATTGCTATCTTTTTAAGGTGAAGGAAGATGATCCGGTAATAAATCCTGATTTTATTCTTTGAAACAATTATTTTGAGATATTTTTTATCATTTTTGTTTTTCTGTGTTTTTGTGCTCAGAATCTTTGGAATGTATTTCTAAAATATTCTAAATTTATTACTGCATTGTCAAAATGGTTTCATAGCAGATATTAGAATAATTTTAATAATTTCATTGTAGATTTCTATATTATCAGCTGTGATGGGATTGTAGGACAACTTGTTACTTTTTTGTTAATACACAGTTCCAACTCCAACTGCTTTCAAGTTGTTTCTCAAACTACATATATTATCAATAGTCGTAAAATTGGAACAAGCAACAAAGATATTTACATGGTAACATTTCACAGTGAGCTGATAACGCGTTTTAAAATTACAAATTTGTCATTGCCTTTTTTTATTAATCATTCGTGTGTTTTTGTAACTTCCTGTTTTTTACCGGGAGAATCCATAACTTTAAAATTTTTTTAATGTAATAATACATTCTTTTTTCTGTCTGTAATGTTGAAACAGATAAAGTTTAGCTTTTTTCCTTCTGTATCTTTCGGATGGCCAAGAACGCCAGCTTCTCCGCCGCAGTCTTCACCAGATCGGTGGTGATGGAGATGTCGCTGGACCTCGTGTGGCAGATGAGCATGGCCAAACCTCGCTCGTGCTCCGTCACTTGTGCTGAAATCATAATATATTTATATGGTAGTTTTATCTTTATTGTTTCAGAGGTAAGTTTGTAGAGCTGCATAATCACACGGAAATAATCACATAATGGAAATAAAAACAATTGCTTTTTAAGTTCCACCTTGTTAATTTTCTTAGACGCGTTTCGCCTTATGAGGGCATTATCAATCTAAAAATTTACATTCAACGACTTGTACTTAAAAATGTTCTCAGGTTTTCACAGCCATTCAGAATCTTCTGTGTATAGTTTTCTGGGATATTCTGCCGTGTACATGTGACCTCTCTGGCCGCCGAGGGTCCAACATCGTCAGGGCTGATGTTGGACCCTGCAATGGGATCCGAAACGTCGGCCAGAGAGGTCACATGTACACCGCAGAATATCCCAGAAAACTATACACAGAAGATTTGTATTCATATTACAAGCGTTAGAAAGAGATGCTATATAATTTTAAGAATTAAGGTTTCTAATTAACAATCCTGTTCAAACACTAATGAAAAGTAATACATATAAGGATGAGAATAGATATACAACTTGATATAAATGTGATATTCTTTGTAGCAAATTATGTTTGAGCACTAATGATCATTTTTCAAATGTGGGGATTCCATATTGGCATCTCAGATGATTTTCTGTTTTGGTGATTTGATCCAAATCTCTGGTATCCATGGTTTCGTCTTCTTATTCTACCCTTTTCATCCAACCCAAGTACCCAAAGGTGAATGATGGTTGAAAATTTTCTTTTTGAGGCTCATATTAATTTTATCTATTACCATTGTCTGTCGTAATTTTCTGGTTGGAGTTTTCTGGGATATTTTGCCATGTGTATACGGCCTGACCATCAGGGCTGATGACATCAGTCCAATTCTACAAGAAAATTCTAACCAGAAGATTCTGGATGGTTGTAAAAATCTGAGAACATTTTTATGTCCGTTGTAGATTACTTTTATCACATCTAGGCTTAAATGTTACATTGATAAAGCTTCCAAATTATGCTGCATTATTTGAATTTAATCCAATCTATACACCACTTTAAACACACAAACAATAGCAGAGAACATTATGTTTAAGATCGCAATAACTAGTTCACAGATTAATATAATAACATAAAACGTAGATTAAATGGAAATAGGTATAAATTACAGCTTCCAAAAAAATGTATTTATCCGAAATTCGATCTCAAGAAACCAGAATAGATCTAAATAATAATGTGTGGAGGCTGAGGTAAAGCGGTTCATTCATGTACATAGCAGGACTTTCTTGAAAATTTGAATATTAAATCACCCTTAACATTTTTAAGCACCCGAAAAAAAAAGATCTATTGATATAATATTGTGATAGTTCAACTTTTTACAGAAAATAAGTCAGAAATATTGAAAAAAAATTCAAACTTTGATGTCACTTATCTTCATAACTGTCGACATCTCAAAGCGAAAAAAATATTTTCTATTCAAAATTGAATTGAATGAAGAGGACTCCCCCGAAGTTTTTGCTACTAGCTACGAGACACCCTGTATATTTATTCTATTTTATTCTATTAAAAAAAAAACTTTGCCCTTTAAAAATGTATCAAATGTGTGTGAAATACTAGGACAATTAAAAATGTCCTAATTTTAATTAGTGTCTCAATGCACCACTTTGTGTGTGTATTGTCTGTTCTAGACAAGTCACCAAAGCAGGTCAGAGGCAGATTTTCTTTTTTAAATTTGAAAAAGTTTATTTTTAATTTATTTAAATTTGGCATTACTGGACTCCCGTTAAAGACAAAAGCGTATAATAAGCTGGGTTCGAAAACACACGTATGGCAAAGTTAAAATAATGTGTATATAACTGTAAGTCGTACCATCGGTCGGCTTTGTGCAAGGTAAAAGGAAATTACCACATTATAATCATATAAAGAAGAATCAAATAAATAATCATATTTAGAACTGAAGAGATGTACCCTTAAAATAATCAAGTTCCAAGTTAATTCTCCACAACAGTCCCTATTGCTCCTAGGTATTACATAACTCACCAGGCTCTTTGCTGAATCTGGGCAGAGTGGTGATGACCAGCGCATCTGGGTCCAGCCCACGTTGCACATGTTCGGTTATGATCTGCGTCATAACCCTCCGGGTGTGTACCAGGGACTTCTCCAGCTCAGACTTTGCTTCTTGCAACTCCCGCTTGTCTTCCAATAAGTTACGCTGTGAATCCGTCAGCATTGGTTCATTCTGTTGGAGTAATTTTTTTTACATTAAACAAAATGATAAAAACACTGAAATTATTGGTTATTGTAATATAATAATAACTTTATCACAATAATGCATATTGGGTTTCTTGTTTAGTAGGATATTGTGTGGTGTACAATATAAATAAAGAACAAAGTCTAAATATACTATTGTCTTCGGATTCATTGATAATTTTGAAATTCTAATTTTAAAATTCGCAATATTCTAAACTAAAATGGACAGACTGGTCAAATGTTATATATGGTCAGTCCTGCTGTACAGAGTGGAATCGTGGACCCTCAAAGTGAGTAGCATGAACCGGCTGGAGGCATTCGAAATGTGGATACATCGGAGAATGCTCCGGATACCCTGGACGGATATGGTCAGCAACATAAGAGTTCTTCAAAGAGCTAGAGTGAATAGAGAGTTGACAAATATCAAAATCCGAAAGGTATCGTATTTGGGTCATGTGCTCAGAGGAGAAAAATATGAATTGTTCCACCTGATTCTTATGGGCAAGATAGAGGGTCGTAGAGGTGTTGGAAGGAGACAAATTTCCTGGCTCCGCAATATACGCGACTGGACGGGCATAAGAACTGTTTCGTGCTGCCCAGGACAGGGACGTTTTCTCTCGGGTGATAGTCAACATTGGGGGGACCTGACATGACACCAGAAGAAGAAGAAAAATGGACAGCTTAGAATCGTTAAAAATAAGCAAAGCATGTGAAAACTGCCAAAATATCCTAAACAACTGAATCCTTCCTATTAACATGAACCCACTTCAGGGTGGTTCAGATTGTGGTGGACCTGAGAGACAAAACTAGACACAAGCGACATCTCAGGGCCAGTAGAAGCGGCTTGACAGGAGATTCTTCCAAATCTAACTACTGCACGGAAGACACCCAGTCGCCGGGAAGCAGACCTCATTCGCTCTGCCACCGCCCGCCAGTTCAGACTATTCCATTCTCGGGAGTGCGCCAATTTATATATAACTTCCTACCGCGCATCCAATACTTAGTTCCGCGACATAATGCAATACTACTTAAACTTAATTCACTTATATTATATGTAAATTTTGAATACACGATTAAATGTAACAACTCTTTTATTTGGCACACGTCGCCTGGCAAAGTTGTTCGCGATAGTGGTACCTATGGGAGCCAGACGGAATGAGTACAATCAGATATTTAGAGGTAAAGGCATCCGATCTGTCGTTTAGATAAGCATCAATAACTTTGCATACCATGCCAGAATCACTGGCGTGGAAGATGGCGTTGTAAGGACATACTACAACCAAGCTATAAGATGCTTCATACCTCTTTTCCACATTCTTCGTGACGCTTGACACTAATGTGCTTTTATTACATACGAGTACTAGGAACTCGAACATTGCCGATTTAAAAAACTGAATCTCGAAATAATCAAAGAAACTGAAAACAAAATTATACGTTTGGATTTCATACTGCCCATAGGAGAAACAGCTGACTCAATTAGTTATGAACTAAGTTATTTTATATTAATTTTATTTCACTTATGCTACTTCTGGAGAAAGGTGTTCGAATTTTATTCAGCTTGTAATTATCATTCGGTGGCTCTCATACCAGAGAATCCGGATGTGTTTCCCAACAGTAATTGGGCTTCATCCCACTATCAAAAATCATGACAAATCATCAATGCTCGCAATAAATTATAGCAATAATCGGGGATTTTTAAGAACTGGCGACAACCAACCGCTTACCATTTGTTTTTTTGTGTTTTTCTGCTTCACTGATTTCGATTTACTCTTTCTAGGATCCTCACTGCAAAATGTAATACAATATTAAAGAATCAATGACTGATGATACACCAAGAGTTCAAGTAAGCTTTCTGAGTGGTGTATGTCAAACTGTACATGAGCATAAATAAGATTGACATTTTTCAACATACTTTTTTATTATAAAGTCAACATTTTTAATGGTATTTTGTAGTAGTTCTTATCGCAATGTCTTTATTTAATATTGACTTTGTTAAACTTCATTCAGTCATAATATACACACATTTCTACAACTGTCTATTGTCATTATCAAAAATCTAATAAAAAAAATATTTATTTATTTATTTATACGCCAATCGGCTATATACATGGATTTTACAAAATTAAAAGACTTAAATGAATGGATTAGAAAAATTGCACATATATAAAGAAAATTTTAACATAGTAACAACATGGTATAATCATGTAGGGTTGAGGGTAATTTTAATACTGTGATAACAATCTTTATGCCGCTGATGAGAATGAGATGTATGATTCATCGAAGAAGTTGATATCAACACAGTTTTTATTCACCAGATTGGCAATCCTATTTCTTGGGCCATTGTACACGTAACTTTTTGTGGATTTGGTGGTTTCCAACAATCTACGCGCACTTAGATCCGGCCTAGCAATGATAATGCCAAATTGTTCCAGGATCTCGGGCGAGTCTATCTGTCCGTTGAAAGATTTGTACAAGAAGGTCAGACAATTGTCGATAAATCTGTTATATACGGTCTCAATATCTCCTGGTGATCGTGTACGATAGGCGATGCATTTACATAGTTTGCGCTGTATTCTTTCGAGCTGATTGATTAGTTTATTGGTACACGGCGACCAAAAAGTTATCAATTTGTTGATGAACTGTTGCCCTGTATTGTTGAATACAGGGCTCTAAATTAATTGGGTATTGATTTTGAGATTCAGATTGAGACATTGACAATAACGTAGTAACTGAATAATATAACCTCTTTATTTTGCCTGAGCATATTGTGCATAAATGAAACTCAATACAACATATTTGTTTTTATTCCGACTATTCGTGATAATAAGTGATAGAAGAGCACCTAACGCGGAAATAAAGAATCTGTAGCAATCTGTAGAACCTGTCCAACCTTGTATTGATGTGGTCATCGCAGTTTGTTTACGTTAGTGTAATTAAACCTCCGAGTGTGTAAACAAACTGGAAAAAAAAATCATTCCAAGCAGACAGAACAATAAAGCTACGTTTTCAGTAGAGTATCTGCCATAACATTTGGCAAACCTATGCGCATTATCTATTTCTTTGTTTGTTATTTTATTTCCTTACTTTACTTAGGCCTGGTTGTTTCAAGTTCGATCAAAATAAGCGGTCCATTAAGATATTTAGATTTTTACGAAAACGGATCGTCTGATTGGTGGAGAACGTAGAAATCTATGCTTTAAAAGAACGCTTACTTTATTCTTACTTGAAACAACCGGCCCTTAGTTGTACATCTTCATTTGCTCCCGGAGCTTAACCCTGGGAGAAATAAACATCAACCTCTAGAAATAAAAATAGAAAACACTCTTTCATTCTACGAACTCCGAACTTTCGCTAAAAATTAAAGATACAGAAACAGTGCAGTCATTTATATAGTGTTGTCTATTGCATTTTGAACAAGGAGTAAATTTAGGTATACCTTTTACCATTTGCACCCTTTATATTTGCGTATTTTTCCACTGAAACGATTGTGTTAAGCACATGCTATTCCTTTTATATATAGAATGTACTGAATTTGAGTTTTATAGAAAATATACCCTATACACTAATATAAAATAAGATTTTGTAAAGGATACATACATAAAATCAATAATTCAGTACATTCTAAATTAGTAATCCTCGGTGTCTGCCTACAGAACATTTTTTTGGATATTGCTGCTTTTGCTTTTATACCGTCATAAATAGAAAAGCATTATGCATATTAAGAAAAACATATAGTAAACTATTCTGTTTATGTTTTAAAATAGTACAATGTGACAAAAGTGAAGGATGTTAGAAAGAATTTTTTTTCCCGACTTAGATGGTACAAAGTTTTCGGGACAGGCTTAGAAAATCTAAGAAGATTATCTTGTAAGTTTATTGGGCCAATTATTCACGCATAAAAATATACTTAACCACGAAAAAATTCTTTTTCCATCACTCCACATCACATCACATCACTCCAACTGTGTTAAAAATTTGTAGATTATTTTGTTGCATATGTCATGAGTCACTAATATTACTGTCATGTCACTCTGACTCATTATTTAGAGAAATCTTTCAGCTGCCTTCCTTCTCCTTTCTTGAAAGTTTATTTATTGGATACATTGCTCGTCAGAATCAACATAAAAAATAATATTGATACACTATTCAGTGATTAAATAAACAAATCATTTTGAGAGGTACCTCGGGGCTTCAGGTTGAGCCAAAGCTGTAATGTTATTCTTAATAATCACGAGGGCTCTTTTGTGAACTACGCCCAGCATGCTGGCAACCTTCTTCCTCGTATTTGCCAGGACGGCCCTGGCCAGTACGGCATTTAAAGTTGACCTCACCGGTACAGGCTGCAATCATACTCATAGGTTTATTTGATAGAATGTAACGTTAAAGATCAAAGTGCTTATGGGATACTGAAAATCAGAAAATAATGTAATATGAAAGAGGTATGTGAAGGAAGTATGTGAAGGAAGTAGAATCAAAAGAAATTGAAAGTGGTTGCAGTTTACCGAGATGTGTACTTCTCATAAGAAAGAAATTTGAGGAATGGACCAGAATCAGGAGAGAGAAAAAGGTTCACAGTAGCTTTTTATACACCTCGTTACTATAAGTGTATACTCACTTAAATTTCTGCGTTCCTAATTCAGGTCTTCTGATCTCACAATAAAACTTGGACTAAGAGTTTCAGTAATGTAGCTGGTTGGCCCACAGTGTACTAGACGTGGATAAGGCCCTTTCCGAGGATATGTATTAGTGGATCTATATCACCAATATGGATCTATATCACCAATATGGATCTACAGTCAAACTCGGTTGTAACGAGCTCGGATATAAGGAGATCCCGGCTATAATGAGAAAAACTGTGAATTCATTTTGATTTGCGTATATTCCCATACAATCGGTCTCGGCTATAAGGAGCGCGATTCCCGGATATACGGAGCAAATTTTAGAAACTCTGCAAACATATTTGCTTGGGTTACAGAAAAAAAGACAAATACGTACTCATAACAATGAACTTTTTCACTTTCCTTTTAAAGCGGCTCGCACTTAATTAGGGTTCATTTTATGATGTACACAAACTTGTGTCCTAAAATCCCACGTGCGCAGGCAAGCAATAGTTTACTGAAGGTCGAGAATACTGGTCATATAACTCCGATTATTGGGGGTTTCCAAAATGTTTATGGTGACAGTTTATTTTATGCAGTTTATTATTATAGCATTTAAAAGCCCAATCAGTTAAACGCGAATTGTTCTATCGGAAACATGTTCACTAACAAACGAAAGTGTCTCTAGATTCGCGAAAAAGTCGAAATTATCGGCGTCAAAAAATCTGTAAAAAGTTTTCACAATCGTCTTCTACAGTTTCATCACTCTGGAAAGATAAGGATGTTTATTTAGCTGCTCTTGAAAATAACATCACACAATCAAAAAAATTGTGAAAAAAGTGAATCCCGGATATAAGGAGTCCCGGCTACAAGGAGCAAATTTAGTTGGTCCCGTCGCTTTCGTTATAACCGAGTTCGACTGTATATCACCAATATGGATCTATATCACCAATAACTATCATCAATAAGGGTCGAAAAAACCAGTTCAATTGAATGATAAAGTTAACTTGGCTCAATGGCTCATACAAGTCATATCAGTTTCAAAGTTAATCAAAAATATTAAATTTAAAATAAAATTAAATAATTTATGTCTACTTTCATCAGGGCAAGTACAATAGACTATATTATACTTGTCCTGATAAAGGTTGAGACCAACCGAAAATAATTGACGAATATATAGTAATAAGTGGTTCAAAACTAAGTACCTACATATTTAATTTTATTTTTAATTAAATATAATGTCAAGCCACAAAGTGTTTTCTTGCTTTGAAAATTTAATCAAAAATGTTCTCAGGTTTTCACAGCCGTTCAGAATCTTCAGTGAGCAGTTTTCTGGGATATTCTGCCGTGTATATCTGACCTCTCTGGCTAATGTTTTAGATCCGGGGTCCATCATCAGGGCTGGGCAGGGCTTTAGCAGGGTCCATCATCAGGGCTGATGTGACGAGTAAGCGTTGATGTTAAGGTTAAGTTTCAGCTTGCAATACTGTGCCGAAATCAGGGTGTGTCCTAGTTTGTGTTAAGTACTGGTCTGCAATACCATGTCGGTAATTTGCGAACTACTCATCTCTACTGTGTACCAACTACACGAAAAAACTGGTAAACTAGCAAAGGTAACAGGGTAGACAAATAATCGGGAATAATGCTGAAACTTACTGTCTTCTCCCATTTCTCCAACCAGTGCTCGGCTCGGTCAAGTGTAATGGCCGACGGGCTCCGGCCACATACACCACTCTGGGCCGCTTCTCTCAGCAGCTCCCGTGGCGGATACGGTTTCTTTTCTTTCCTTAAGGCGGGCTGTGGTTGCTGTCAGACAAAAATACAGTTATACGCATATTGTCTTTTTACACAACGCAGACATTTTTTGGATCATATGCTTCAGCACAGCACATTCGTAACCTCATAGAAGGAGAGATAAAAAGAAGAAGGAAAAATAATGTCCGAAAAAAGATTTCATTATTATGATGGAGGCAGAACCTACCGAAAAGTAAAATACCTGGCATAGAAGAGGAATTGATGAAGAGTCACATTGAAAAGGGAATGTCCCTTAAATAGAAGAAGGATCTTATAATGGTTTTACTTTGACATTTATTGAATGTTGCATTGTATTTAGTTTGACAGGAAGAGAACTTATAACGTAGTAAATATTTTGTAGCTATTATTGTTGTTTGTATTCTAAATGATGATTTCTTATTTCATTAACCTTGGCTCTCCACTTGTCTACCAGCTTGTGGCGGAGTTCCCGGGCGTAATCTCTCTCCTTGTCAGCCCAGGAATTCATATTAGTCATCTGGATGACCTTTAGCTGCCGGTCTCTCTGCTTCTGCGTGGCGGCCTTTTCCTTCAGGTCCTCGGCCACGCGAGTGTTTAGGTGCTCCGTGTAGGCTCTCATCATCTCGGCTCGCTGGCGGAGTCTTTCCTCCTGGGTTCGTTTAAGTTCATTCCACCGTCGCAGATCCTGAAACATTACAGGAGTGAAGGGATTGGTAAATAATTATGAAATAGTGCTGGATTGAGTAGCTTGCTGTTGGCTATGGCTGTCACCTAGTGATCCAGTGGTCAGTGGTTCGAGCCCCATTCCAGGACACCAGCAATTCAGTCCTTTTTTCATAGTAGTAACTTTAGCTTTATATGAAAATTGTAAGAATATTGATGCGACACATTCCGTGTTCACGTTTTTATTTAAAAAAAAACTAAAGTTCGCAATTCATTATTAGGGAAAATACTATATAAAATAAACAGGAGATTTTCTAGTGATGTACAAAAAAACCACAGATGTGTTTTGTTTATAAGGGCCGGTTGTTTGATCGTTTATTCTTTACTTTTTAAATTTTATTTTTATTTATTTATTATTACATTTTTTCCTAGTCTATTAAAACAATAGATAAATATATAAATTTTAACGCTGTACCTCTCAAAAAAAAGACTAACTCTTGTGCTTGCAGATTTTTGTTTGTGTTTGTTTTGTTTTTAAATCTGATCCTAATGGCCCAGCAAAGGCGTAGATTTTTACAAAAGTAGGTTATTTGATTGGTGGAAAAGGCTGTGAGTTGATGAAAGTGTGGTGAGCTAGGCCTGTCCGGACTCTAGTCCTTCGAGCATACCAAATGGACCAATTGCACTCGAGGCAAACCACCAGTAAGCAAGCCTGATACAACCGGCAAGGTACCGACCAGGCAGCACGCCGGTACCACGACATTCTCTCGTTAACCTGCGCCCGCGACACCACGCTTAAAGCTGCTCTTGGTATATTGTTGTATAACGATTTTACCAACATGTAAATTCTGTATCTGCAATAAATCGACTAGTAAATTGTGTGTACTCTTTCAACTCATCCTGTATCACATCAATTCTTGTCTGCGAGAATTCCCAAGATGCGATGATCAGATAATTTATTGGGCAAAATTGGATGCAAAGCGCAACAGGTAGGGGGCTGTAGAAAGAAAAAATAGGGAGACCTACATTCGACCCTGGATTCAGATTGGTAGAAGAGATTAAAAAGTGAAAAAGTACTTTAGAATGATTTTAGTTGCTAGATGAAAGAAACACTGCTAGATAAAATATGAAACATCAAGCATCCGCGAAGGATGTGTGCTGACCTGAAACTTGTCGCTATCCTCACACAAGTTTTCAGAACTTTTCAGTGAGTTATTGTATGCCAAATTTTGCTGCTTTCCGTACAAATGGGGCAGCTCAGCAAAGGGCAAAAATATTGTTATTTTTTGGCACAAAACCCCGTTTCTCTCCAAAATAGTGGGTTATACAAAAATTCTGCAGTCTGATTCAGATTAAGCACTCTTGAATTGTAATACGGTAGTAAATTTTTCAGGGATCGAATTAATAAAACAAAACATTTTCTAATATCTTCAATATCCATATTGAAAACAATGTAATAATATGTACAAAAGCTCAGACTTAATTTAAAATAAAAGACAGGCTAAAAAATAAATTTACCTCTTCTTCTCTCTTCCTTACTCTGTTGTCCCTCGCCTGTTGCAAGCTCCTCTTCAATTTTATGTCTGCCAATCTCATTCTCTTGAGATTCTTTACTTTTTTCTTCATAGCTATTTCTTTACTGGCTTCTACCCTCTTTCTGATAGTTTCTTCTCTAGCTCTGGCCTTGCTTGCCACTTCTAGTCGTCTGGCTTCTTTCATCTCTTTGACTCTCTGTATCCTGAGTTCCATATGTTTTTGACGTTCTTGTAATCTTAAAAGAAAATATTATTTCTATAATTACTGTTGAACATTAATTTAAACAAATAACTAACTTTGTTTTAATTTTGGTTTCTTTAATGTCGACCGGCTTCGATATCGATATATATATTTCTATAATACGGAGACGCATATCTCCGATTAACAACCATATCCAATATTTAAATAATTCTGGTCATTTTTAATGTTTTTACTTAACACTTTTTTTTATTGTTTACCTACAGATAATTACACTTTGTCTATTTGAATCATATACGTGTTCACTCAAACTCTTTTTCGAGCACAGATGTTGATTATGATTTCTCTGTCCTTCTTTCTCCTTATCTCCTAAACAATACAGCAGTGTATTTAACTTCTTTAATAAAATAATGGGTCTAGTACACCCATTTGTTCGAACGATTACAATTCACTTGGCTCTATGCCTCCTAAATATATCAGTCTCTATTTTATCGTTCATTGAGAGTAAGTATGCATGTAGTAATGAATTTCAAATCAAATGCGGAATAAGGATGCTTTCAGAAAAAGCATTACTGCAATTCTATGATAAAGAAATGTAGGTATACTTATCCTTTTGATATTTTTTTATGGCGTTTGTTTTACAAGGCATGCATGGTAGTATTACGAATTAGAGATGAGTCGTTCGAAAATGAAACGAATCCCTTGTATGAATAATATCATGACCCGCTCGATCCAGCGATCGCAGATTGTTTACGTTAATGTAATCAAAAAACCGCGCCCATAAATAAACGGGAACAAAGGGTGCCTTTCTGAGCGACATCACGCTAATCGGGATAACATCTGACGGACGTGCGCCGTGCGCCACGCGTCATCTATTTATTCGTTTCCTGTAACCTGTGCATCTTCATTTGCTCCCGGAGTTCAATTCCAGTTGAGAAATAAACATACAGGATCAAATGACTATTTTATATCACGAATACCGAACCTTCCCTGAGTGGTGAGCCCAACGTGATTTTTTTCGAATTTGGAAGCCGACGGATGAAATACGTGAAATCAAGTGAACAGTGATGTTACAAAAAACACGGGTGCGGCGCATGACAGATGTTCCAAAGGAGGCAGCAAAACATTCGTCACCAACATCCCAGTAACGCCGACTCATTAAGCGATGTCAACTCAACCAGTGCCGACTCACCGAGAGCTCACCTGCATATCATGCAACTACGATTGACTGGACGGTGGATGTCGGGAACTCGCAACAAGCAACAAAAAACAAGCGACTGGCAACTAGTAACCGGCAACTAGAAACGTATAATACGCAACACAACGGCAACTAGAACATCGCGAAGCACTGAACGACCAACTTCGCAGTATTCCTCGCTCCCACCCCACTCATGCTGGGAGGAGAGTGCTGTGGCGGTACTTGTCCAACTCTGTGCCAACCCGGCCGACCTAGCGATCGCAGTTTATTTACTTTAACCTGATTAAACCGCCGCGCTTGTAAACAAACGACGGGAACACAAGATGTCTTCCTGGGAAGATGGGCGACCTCACGCTGGTCACCATAACTTCTGGTGGACCTGCGCCGCGCGTCATCTACTTCTTTGTTTCTTATTTTACTTATAACTTGAATATCTTCCCTTGTTCTGGAGCTTAATGGGCCTACCACACGCACAAGTATCAAGTATCGGTCTGTAAACGGGGCACCGTGTATATACGTTTGTACACGGAACACCGTGCGTGTAGTGGGTGTTTTGTACACGGTGCAACCGGCATGCGCATGCAAAAGTGTGGTGATACTTGTGCGTGCGGTAGGCCCATAACTCCGGTTAAGAAATAAACATAGATAATCAAATTACTCTTTCATTCCCTGAACGAACCTTCCCTAAAAATACAAAGATGGGAATCGTCTACAATTATTCGTCTTTCCCATTCACAAAACAGTTAAAAATGGAGTGCCTGTGTGCGGAAGAGAATTGACGCACTCCTATGAATTTGGTTATGAAGAAGATTAGTTAGGCGTACCGGTCAATCAAACCAGGAAAATCTTGGAATTAAAAATAAAGTTAGTGTTGAAAGGGAAACCATTTACCCATTAGAGCGGTCGGAGAGATGGTTCGGCTCACTACTTGTATATGTCGCATAGGCTATATGATTGGTTTTGCCAGTTCAATAAGATACAAGACGGTATGGACAGAGATCTTTATGGCCTGTACATATATACAAGATTAATGTACAGGCTATAAAGACAATGGATTAAACAGTTTTGCGGCTTAAGGTGTGGCGTCTGGAGCCCGTCCTGTCGGGATGTGATTTAGACTGGTCGAGCGATAACGTCCAACCTGGAAGGGAGGTGGCTAGGTAATCATAGGTACACCCACAGAACATAGAATTGGTAAACCACAGCGCGCTAGTCCATCGCTGCGGTCCCCCACTCCCTAGCACGTTGCTCTTACCAGGCACCCTGTGTACGTCTTAGTTCTACAGTGATCTCTGTGGTGTTCGCCATAATACAATCCACCCTGTTCATGTACATAGCATCCTTAAATAATTTAGACCATTATCCGACAAAAATTTATTTATTTTATTTAGTCATTATTTATTTTTAATTTATCATAAAGTGTATTGTGTAATGATATCATATTTAAAATGTTCATAGAATATTTATTCTTTTACTTTAATGTCACCCTAACCACCATTTATTAGGGTCAATAATGATCTGTTGACAGTCTTTTTTTTAAGAAGTGCATGAAAACAGAATAGAAATGGACTGGTTGACTCATGCGGAAGCAGCGCAAGACAGGGGAATATGGAAGCACCTTGTCGAGTCTTTGGGCCCCCAACCCTACTAGAACAAGGGGATGAAGATAATGATGAATAAATAAATAAAAATAAAAACTTATAGATGATTAATAACCAAGTAATTATCCTTATCCAACCCCATACAGCATGTACTTACTCCCTTTGCTTTTCCCTTCGTTCCTCTTCCTGACTCTCCATGATCCTACGCATACTTTCATTGGCTTTTTCTTCCTGGATGAAGTTTTGCCTTCGCTTCTCTTTCTCCTCCTCCACCTTGTGGAACAGCAAGGCGTCCCTTGCCATGTTGTCCTATCAAAGCACATGTCAAAATTAATTAACTCACACCTCTTGCAATGGGACAAATTTATTTTTCTGATATGACTGATTCAAAATCTAAAAAATACTCGAATATATGTCTAATGAAAATATTTATATATAACTAACTTGTTTGTGGATACACCATCAACACGAAATTAAATAAAGGAGTACATTATTGTCTCTCCCTCACGTTCCATTACCTTTCTGTAAATAAATTCTCTCCACGAAAGGCCAAACAATATATTAAAGAAACACATTATCCCAGCGCTCGATCCTGATGCGGTCGACCATTGTTTTTGCTAGACTCTCCTTTCTAGCCTGAAATCGATCGATGTGGTTTATTACACACAATGGGTGAAGTTGGTTTCAGAACTTGATAGAATTGTATTCTTCCGATAATTACTATTTCGTTTTCACGCGACGGCATTCACACAACGTTAGCTTTGCGAAAAATACATAATAGGTAGGGCAATTTTGTAAGTTTGTATATAAAGAAATATGTTTTCTTTATGACTCGATATTAATGTAACGCTGTCTATACATGGACGCGTTATCGATTAATGCTTTGGTTTCTCGCACTTTTTTCGCTGTATCAAGAAATCGTAGATGCCCAAGCCTCAGAGGAATCGAGAATTTGCTCTCGAGGTGCGAGCATCGATGTAGACGCACCCCTAGGGCACGAACACGCCGAAGATGCTTCACTGCGATACCTCGCCGTCGCGGGTATCGCTACCTCGATGTCGATACTTGCTATTTACATGGATGGCGGTGCGAACATGTCGGTTCAGTCGCACCTCGATGTCGATACTCACTATTTCTACATTATTATCAATCATTATTTATCAAGTAAAAAAACGAACGGAAGTGGCGCTATGTAGAATCACAAAGTGAAAGCAATGAACTGATGGTAGGTAATGTTTATTTTACAGTTTAAAAGATACCTACAGCGATCGTGACATGAACAATACGGGATTACTGATAATGACAGCTCCATTTGTTTATACATCACGGTCTACGGCGAGCAGCGATGTAAAAACAAAATATTTTGTTTTCACGCAAGCATCGAGGTAAACCTCTATGTAGGCCGCGATGGATCGCAGCGAGGTATCTTTCGGCATGTGCGTGCTTATATACTAGCATGTGTTTGTTTTACGTGGAGGTTACATCGAGGTAGCGAGCTAAACCGCGACCGCGAGGTATCGCAGTGAAGCATCTTCGGCATGTTCGTACCCCTAGAGTATGGCAGAGCCATGGATTTTTTTCTGCGGCCAGGAATAGCTCTACAGTAGACTGGCTAAACCGCTGTCCAGGTTTTCCAGCCGCAATGTTCTCCTTCTAGGGCCTCGATTTCCGGCAATCTTCCCCTGCATTATGAGATGCAGGATTTTGAACATCTCCTGATGTCTCATTACGTTTCCGAGCAATTGAATTTTTCGGATTTTTTTATTGTTTTATTACTTTTTATTTATTCATCCGAACCATAACATTGTGGGTGGCCGTTATCCGGCTCCCACTGTTTATGATAGTTGTGTAAAATATCTTTATGGAAAAAGCGCAATCGGTTTTAGTCTGTTTTTATTTGAACGAGATTACAATGAAGTAATTGGACATGCAGTTCTCTCTGTGTCTCAGCTGATAAGGTCTGACGTCAGCGGTATGGCGACGCGACGTGCGTGGGCCACTGTGGTATTTGTAGATAGCTGAGCGCGGTGTGTGACGTCACGGTGAACAGCTGGTGCTGGTGCTACCGTGGATGAGGATGATGGTTGATGACAGGGGCAGAGTGGGTAGCGTGACGCTGTCGATGATGGTGATAGTGCAGGCGCAGGGTGACGATAAAGGCTCGTAGACGGGTGGCGTAGCGTCGGTTATAATGATGCTCGGCGACGGAGATCGTGTTAGAGAGGCGCGGCGCGAGGTGAGTGCTGACGAGAAGCGCTACCGCATGTCTTAGCGGCTCGAGATGAACTGCCTTTGATATCCGTATGTACCGCTTATATATCCTACGGTTGCCAGGCGTCGTGTGCAAACTCTCGTGTGAATCGCAGCCTCTGTTCCAGGCGTGGAAACGAAACTCACAGCATTTCCCATTTCTCAGGATCGTGTGTATGCCGTCCTGTCAGCATTTTTGGATTTCTCAGATCTGGCGTTATCTGTGTGTATTCCGTTCTGTCAGCGTTTTTGGATGGGCACTGGTGACTTGTTTTATCTCGGCCGCGTCATGTTTCTCGTAGGTAAATGGGACGTTGACCCCCACAACATCTTCATTCGTAACTCAGTCCATCCAGCTTATTTTGAGTATTCTTTCGTAGTATCGACATCTCGAACGCCTCAAGTCTTATCAATTCTTCGGTAAGCCATCTAAGTCCATGGTTTAAGCAACTAGGAGACAAATTGTCCCTCAACATCACGCGCGGCATAGAGTGTACGTGACGTTGCGACGTTGCAACGAGCACTGTTCCGCGACGTCACGCACAACATAGCGCGGCATTTCTACGTGCCGTGTCAACGTTGTCATGCGCACGGTTCCCGAGCGAGCTCGCCGCGACATCGCGCCGCGTATTAGTACCACGTGGTATGTTTACAAGTGAATGCGCATGCGCTGTAACTGTATACCACTCAACATGACATTAGTGTGGGGAAACGAGATTGTTATCCAACTGATCGAGCTCTAATTGAGCTGAAACTACAATGCTGATGTGAGGGTCAACAGCGTACCGTAATATTGTGTCTTGCTTGGCTATGGAAGGCCCGATTACTTGTAATAAATTTTCAAAATCGGTTGTTGTCATTCGAGTGAAATTGACAAAAGATCCGACAGACATTCGAAGATCGCGTAGAAAATCTATCCTTCTTTCTGTTTGCGGTAAATAATTTCGCACCCACCACTTTTTTCTCCTCTTACATTTCGATAAACTCGTTAGAATAAATTGACGCGCAGCACTAATCGTCATAACCTCAACGGGCGACATTTCCGCGACAAGTGATATGCGAGTCCCGGTGTGTACACGTCAAATGACCGCATCATTGAGACTAGTAATGGCTTAGCGAGGGTATGAGAGGATAACAGTGAGGAACGAAGCATGCAGAAGTATGATATAAGAAGAGGGCTAAATCCAAGATAATGGTCCCATTGCATATACAACGAAAATGAGTATTTCACTATATTATTGAATGTGCTAATAACAAAATGAAAGATAATTTACGTTTAAATAGTAAGTATTAAATAAAATATTGCACTTTAAAGTTCCGAAAAATGCACTGCATATTTTGACATTTCATAGGCAATATATGAGGTTAGGTTAGGTTATTAGATTTGGTTTGTTTAATTTAGATTACGATTATTTTAGTTAGATTAAATTAACAAGACGTTAAATTATATAGTGAAATACTTATTTTCATTGTATGAACAACGGGACCATCATCTTGGATTATTCCAAGACGAGAGTTACCCTGCGCTCCATCTCCATCTTGATCTGCTTGGCGCGGATCTGGTGCAGGCGGCGGCGGTGCTCGCTGTACTGCTGCTGCGTGCAGGGCGGCAGTAGCGGCAGCCGCAGCGAGCGGCTCCCGCGCAGGAAGCCGCGCAGGTGCGGGTCGTGCAGCGGGTCGTACTCGGGGCAGGTGCCGGGCCACGAGTCGAACTCGGACCCGGGGGGCTGCGAGTACAGCTGGACAGAGGGGGTGAGGTTGCAAGTTACACGCGAAAGCAGCAATCAGTCCGCCCTCCACCTCCGCGGGTAAAGGCCGTCCTCCTGAACGTCGAGAATCGTTTCTCGGAAAAACGTGCGGTTCGTATGAAATATCCGCAACCAGTCACAGTTAAATATGTCTAACGACCGTAATAACAACCTTAACTCTTTAAGTTACATACGTTTCCTCGGTGTGACACAATGAATCACTATGTTGACAAATGATCATTGCGGTTGGTTCATGATTGGTGTTAAACTCAAGGAGTTTAATACCAACCATGAACTAGGAGAACTTGAGAGGGGAACTTCAAGGATCTTCGACTTCAAAAATCAATTAGAACTTGAGATTACATATTTTTGTATCTACGTTATGATTGTGCTAGATCTGCCGTGCAGTATTGCGTTGTTTTTCCGTTTCCAGCTTCAAAAATTAATCAAATTGTATAATTTTTTTTAAGAAATGAGTTTTACAGATTATTTGAAAGTACATTTAGATATTATTCAAAGTGTAGAAATGTTAAATATACATTATTTAACATTTGAGTTATTTTAAGGCGAAATACAAAGATAATTATATTTTCGTAGGTCAATCTATTTTTTTCTGCAGACATTTTTGGCGTTTCATTTCTAAGTTAGAATATAATTATAAATCCAACGCATACACAGTTATATATCATCTATATCAGCGTTTCCCAACCTTTTTTGGCTCGCGTACCACTTGGTAGTAGGTACATTACGCTTAATTGTACCACTTCGTAACAATGATTGTATTTCGATAAATTTGTTCTATTTGCATTTATTTGCATTATAAATTTTATAGGGTGACTTTATTTTCCAGAACTCAATTTATTTAAGTTTAAAAAAAATACAAAAGGTTTTATGTTTTCTGATAAAAATGGGACATTCGAACTTTCACAATGTTTTTTTTCAATATAGATTCTATATTATGAATGCACTTAGTAATGCGTTGTTTTTCCATTAGTAGCTTCAAAAAATAACAAAATGATGGGCCTAGCATCAAGCAATTGGACAGCAAGCTAAAGGACAATTGTTAATTGTCCTAAAGTTCAACTTGATATTATACATTTTAAATTATATCTCTAGATTTACACACATTCAACATAAAATTATAATATTTAAATTACCTTAATCTTAACTACACAATCTTCTCCATTAGCCAACAACGCCGTAATATATGTACATATTTTATCTCTACTTTATAATGTCCTGAAATTTAAATTCACCTTTCTATTGTCATGGTCACTACGTTCAGCTGACAGTACATCACTATCCACTCCCATTCGTGATAATGAATTTGTCAGCTCCCAAAAATTACATATAATTAATTATATTAATTAGAGAAAATTATTTATATAAAAGGCACCATGACCAAATCGAAGCTGAGGACGGCGCCTTGTCGATGCAACGGGTCCCCGACCCGAATAGGACAAGGGGAGGAAGATGAGATGAGATGAGATTTAAAAAAAAGATTTGTGCACGCAATACGCAATACGTGCCACATCAATATTCTTACTATTTTCAAACTAAGCTCAAAGCTTGCTCTGTGAAAAAAGGATTAATCTGGTACCCGTCTGAAACGAGGTTCGAACCCCCCAACCACCGAATGTAGTTGTCTGATCACCTCAAAAACTGTCCACACCATCTGTGGTCCACACATAGTACTCACGATTAACCAATAAATACGTATATTTTTTAATACAAAACCACGGTTATCCACAAAATTCATTGGAGAAATTATTGTAAATATTCAATATTGGTATTCATAATGTCAACATATTTGAATTTGTGCATTTTTAATTGATACCTGCAGTTCTGTGCAATGTAAATACGTCGAGTGCAATTCGATTGTCCAAAACAGATGATTTGACTACAGTAAACACAGCCATTCACATTGAAATCACATCCATGAGGTCGTATGACAATTTTGTACGCTAAATTAAATTTTGCCGGTGTATATATTATCCCAGTCGCTTTATTATTATTACAATGAAACCAATATTGACTCTCGTTAATGAAAAGTGAGTGCTCGATATTATATTGCATATTAAATTCCAATCAAATTCCATCACGTAAATAAAACAAGTCGAAAAAATGTAAAATATTGTAAAACTTGCAAATTTAATTTAAAATATTGCTACAGCACGATAGTATAAATTCCGAGTATACTAATAATGTTTTCCTAATATTAGGTCCTTACATATGAAATTGACGTTTTGCCGTATTGGCAAATTTGATCTCAAATATCTTCTCTTTGGTTAGGAATTCCAAATCCAAATTTATACAACTATTTACTCATGTATTTGTGTTTTGAAAATTATAATTCATTTGTTTTTTCCTCAATTGTTTTTTTCTTTGCGTCACTCAGTTTACAAAATGAAAAACTTTGAAATATCGCGTTATTTACAAGTACGAGTTCCACCGTGGCACCAGTACTGCAGAAAAGGCTCGAAGGATTAATGATGTGTATGGCGACGGTGCCGCAAAAGAAAACACAGTGCGTTTTTGGTTCCAACGTTTTCGTTCTGGAAATTTCGACCTGCAGAACAAGCCCCGTGGACGGCCGGAGACCAAAGTTGATAATGAAGAATTGAAGGCTATTGTGGAAGCGGATCCATCGCAAACCACATCCGAGTTAGCTGCAGGCTACGATGTTAGTAATAAAACTGTTTTAATCCACTTGAAGCAAATTGGTAAGGTGAAAAAGCTTGAATGGTGGGTACCTCACGAATTGAGTGAAGCAAATCAACAAACGCGCGTTGACTGCTGCGTTGCATTACTCAACCGCACAATAATGAAGGGATTTTAAATCGAATCATTACCTGTGATGAAAAGTGGATCCTGTACGATAATCGGAAGCGCTCATCGCAATGGCTGAACCCTGCCGAACCAGCCAAACCATGCCCAAGCGAAAATTGACTCCAAAAAAGTTACTTGTGAGCGTTTGGTGGACTAGTGCTGGTGTCGTTCACTACAGCTTTCTTAAATCTGGCCAGACGATTACGGCAGATGTCTATTGTCAGCAACTGCAAACCATGATGGAAAAGCGAGCTGCTAAACAACCGAGGCGGGTTAATCGCTCTAGGCCACTGCTGCTTCATGATAACGCTAGACCACACACTGCACAACAGACGGCTACCAAATTAGAGGAGCTTCAATTGGAATGTCTAAGACATCCACCGTACTCTCCGGACCTTGCACCAACAGATTACCATTTTTTTCGAAATTTGGATAACTTCTTGCAAAGGAAAAAATTCAACTCCGATGGGGCAGTCCAAACCGCCTTCAAAGATTTTATTGATTCCCGTCCGAATGGTTTTTTTAGTAAAGGGATCGATGAACTACCTATGAGATGGCAAAAGTGCATAGATAGCAATGGTACATACTTTGATTAAATAAATATATTATAATAAAGAAAAATTTATGTTCCTCCCATACTAAACGTCAATTTCATATGTAAGGACCTAATATTTGGTTGTATATATTTTTTTACTTATTTATCCCAAAAGAAAATATACACAATATACTATATATTACATACATTATGAGTACCTATATTAAATCCTATAAAGGTATATACATATACCTGTACATAGGTTCGGGAGGTGAGAAGTTATACATGTGTAATGATTTACACACAACTAAAACTCAATAAAAATAATATAAATTAGTAACTAGTTACTAATATTTTATAGCTAGCTTTCAAAATAGTGACGAATATCATAATAGCACATTTTACCGAATGTATTTTTTTACACTTTTTACATTTTATGTTAGGTTTTGGATAAAAGTAAAACACAAGATTTCTCAAAAAGGAAAGGAATGAATAGACCTAAGTAGTATTTCGAGCTGCATATAATAAAGTGAGTCCCGAATGGAGCATACTGTAAGAAACGCATTAATATAGAATTAAAAAAAATCACACGAAGCAAACACATTGTGTTGAGACATATCTTTAAGTGAAATAACTCTTTGTTTAACACCACTGTGTTAATACTGAACCCTGATGAAGACTCAGCTGTGAGCTTAAACTAGTTGGTTTAAACTCAATAAAGTGGTGTTATTTTCTTTAAAGAATATTTTATTTAATGAGTGACCCTTCCTGTCTTTTGTTTGTTTGTTTTTGTTACGAAAACTGTTTTACAAAAAGTATCAGGTGCCTCAAAAACCCTTTAGAAATAAAAAAATCGATCCCAATACTTACGGGCTAAGCCAGTTGTTTGAGGTACTCTCTAATAGAATTCGGTACGAAATTTTCATACAAGTACAGTGGAAATCGTTTAATAAAAAAACATTTATCATGAAAAATCGGTTAACACGAAATAATATTCTGATCCTGAGAAAAGACTATGCAATTTCATAAAAATGTTTTCTTTTAATAGGAAACAATAAGCCGACAAAAATTGGCCGCACGGGGAAAAGCAAACTATACCTACCTACGGTGCAAGTCGCGAAATGTTTGATGATTTTATTTCATGAATTAAACCGACCAGCAACCAGTACATTAGTCAGAAATGCAAAAATAAATAAAGGTATGCGCAATAGTGATGGATCCACTCTGGGCTAAGTACACTACATTATACTGAAATGTACATTTCACACGTTTATAAGTGAACTACACATACTACAAACTCAAATTTTAAATTGAAGTGTGACTTTTTAGCCGATATTTTTGTTAAGTTGATGTTGATAAAAATAAATAATTGACGGAGGTGTGAACTGTCGAAATATTTGTGGTGGTCGAATGAAGAAATCTTTGGAAGCTGAAACAACCCTCCCCCTCCCCCATGGATTTGAAAATTTTGTAGTGGAACAGTTTTCAAGTATTGCTTCTTGTAGTATATACAATTTTATAGTACTACAATTAGTTCACTTCATGTAGTTTATTGAAGTAGATAAAATGTGTAATGTTTCGGTAGGTACCTACTACAAATGTAACGTACACTTCAAACTGGTGTTGTAGTCTTCATTTTGAAATGTAGTTTTTCCCTTTGCTAATACATATCTAATAAATTGTGTCAGAAATTATTAATGCATTGTTTAAAACTTTTGACATACATACATAATATTTACACATTATTAAAGTCAAATTTCAAAAGATATAATAAATTTTATTTCATAACTTTATAAGAATCCTGTATTTATTAAGAAAGGGTTTAAGATATTTGTAAACTGCTATCTGTCATGTCTTGCATGGTTTATATCAGTGTAGTGGTTATCTATTCGCAATAGGAAGATTTTTATTTGGATTATTTAACTGAACTAATAGATATTTGTTGAACTAGAAAAAACTATTCTATATGTTAACTTATTAACAGCTTTACAGCTAATTTCTGATCATGAGGGACCTCGGGATGACGGGAAAGGTAGGTACCAGTAAAGAAATTGTTCTAACGCGTTGTAAATTCCACAAAATTCTGCCGCTGCAGTGTTTTGGAGCCACTTGGCGTAGCCGGCCGCCAGACGCTAAAGTCGCCAGTCGGTCTTTGGGCGCGAGACGCGAT